>JAJPUD010010707.1:0-44526 GCA_023553655.1 Myrmecobius fasciatus
GGAGTTACTTTGCCCAACTTTATGCCAATAAATTTGATAACCTAAGTAAAATGGAGGAATATCGACAAAAATATAGATTGCCCAGATTAACAGAAGAGAAAATAAATTACTTAAATAGTCCCATTTTAGAAAAAGAAATAGAACAAGTCATTAATCAATTCCCTAAGAAAAAATCCCCAGGACCAGGTGGATTTATATGTGAATTCTACCAAACATTTAAAGAACAATTAACTCCAATATTATATAAACTATTCGAAAAAATAGGGAATGAAGGACTCCTATCAAACTTCTTTTATGATACAGACATGGTACTGATACCTAAACCAGGTAAAACAAAAACAGAGAAAGAAAATTATAGACCAATCTCCCTAATGAATATTGATGCAAAAATCTTAAATAAAATATTAGCAAAGAGATTACAGAAAATCATTCCCAGAATAATACACCATGACCAAGTAGGATTTATACCAGGAATGCAGGGATGGTTCAATATTAGGAAAACTATTAACATAATTGAGTACATCAATAGCCAAATTAACAAAAAACATATGATAATCTCAATAGATGCAGGAAAAGCATTTGATAAAATCCAACATCCATTCCTATTAAAAACACTAGAGAGTATCAGAATTAATGGACTTTTCCTTAAAATAGTCAGTACCATCTATTTAAAACCATCAGCTAGCATCATATGTTATGGTGATAAACTGGAACCATTCCCAATAAGATCAGGGGTAAAACAAGGTTGCCCACTATCACCATTACTATTCAACATTGTATTAGAAATGCTAGATTTGGCAATAAGACAAGAAAAAGAGATTAAAGGATTTAGAGTAGGTCATGAGGAAACCAAATTATCACTCTTTGCAGAGGATATGATGGTCTACTTAGAGAACCCCAGAGAATCAACTACAAAACTATTAGAATTAATCCACAACTTTAGCAAAGTTGCAGGATACAGAATAAATCCACATAAATCATCAACATTTTTATACATCATCAACAAAAAGCAACAGCAAGAGATATAAAGAGATTCCATTCAAAATAAATATCGATAGTATAAAATATTTGGGAATATATCTGCCAAGGGAAAGTCAGGATCTATATGAGCAAAACTACAAAACACTCTCCACACAAATAAAGACAGATCTAAACAATTGGAAAACATCAAATGCTCTTGGATAGGTCGAGCGAATATAATAATGATGGCAATACTGCCTAAACTAATCTATTTATTTAGTGCTATACCACTCAAACTCCCAAGAAATTATTTAATGGACCTAGAAAAAATGACAACAAAATTCATCTGGAAAAACAAAAGGTCAAGAATTTCAAGGGAATTCATGAAAAAAAATGCAAATGAAGGTGGCCTAGCTGTACCTGATCTAAAACTATATTATAAAGCAGTGGTCACCAAAACCATTTGGTACTGGCTAATAAATAGAGTAGTGGATCAGTGGAATAGATTAGGTTCACAGGACAAAATACTCAATGGCAATAGTAATCTAGTATTTGATAAACCCAAAGACCCCAGTTTTTGGGATAAAAACTCACTATTTGACAAAAACTGCTGGGATAATTGGAAAGTAGTATGGAAGAAATTAGGCACTGACCCAAGCCTAACACCATATACCAAGATAACGTCAAAATGATTTCATGATCTAGACATAAAGAATGATACTATAAACAAATTAGAACAGTGTAAGATGGTTTACCTCTCAGACCTGTGGAGAGGGAAGGAATTTGTGACCAAAGAAGAACTAGAGATCATCATTAATCACAAAATAGATAAGTTTGACTATATAAAGTTAAAAAGGTTTTGTTCAAACAAAATGAAGGCAGACAAGATTAGAAGGATAGCAGTAAACTGGGAAGATATTTTTACATTCAAAGGTTCTGATAAAAACCTCTTTCTAAAATATATAGAGAATTGACTCAAATATATCAGAATTCAAGCCATTCTCCAATTGATAAATGGTGAAAATATATGAACAGACAATTTTCCGACAAAGAAATTGAAACTATTTCTAGTCACATGAAAAGGTGCTCCAAATCACTATTGATCAGACAAATGCAAATTAAGACAACTCTGAGATACCACTACACACCTGTCAGATTGGCTAAAATGACAGGAAAAGATAACGATGAATGTTGGAGGGGATGTGGGAAAACTGGGACACTGATACATTGTTGGTGGAAATGTGAACGGATCCAACCACTCTGGAGAGCAATTTGGAACTATGCTCAAAAAGTTATCAAACTGTGCATACCATTTGATCCAGCAGTGTTTCTACTGGGCCTATATCCCAAAGAGATTTTAAAGGAGGGAAAGGGACCCACATGGGCAAAAATGTTTGTGGCAGCCCTTTTAGTAGTGGCAAGAAACTGGAAATTGAAAGGATGCCCATCAATTAGAGAATGGCTGAATAAATTATGGTATATGAATGTCATAGAATATTATTGTTTTGTAAGAAACAACCAGCAGAATGATTTTAGAGAAGCCTGGAGAGACTTACATGAACTGAAGCTGAGTGAAATCAGCAGAACCAGGAGAACATTATGCACAGCAACAAGACTATATGATGATCAATTCTGATGGACATGGTTCTCTTCAACAATGATGTGATTCAAACCAGTTCCTATTGTCCAGCGATGAAGACAGTCATATACATCCAGAGAGAGGCCTTTGGGAACTGAGTGTGGACCACAACACAGCATTTTAATGCTTTCTGTGAATATTTCCATGCATTTTGTTTTCCTTCTTAGCTTGTTTTTTTTCCTTCTCTTTCTAGATCTGTTTTTTTGTGCTGTAAGATAACTGTATAGATATGTATACACATATTGGATTTGTCATATAATTTATCATATTTAGCATGTATTCGATTACCTGTCATCTAGGGGTGGGGGGTGGGGAGATGGCAGGGAAAAGCTTGGGAAAAAAAGTGTTTTGGTTTTGTTTTTTTTTAAAGGTCAATGTAGAAAAATCCCTCATGTTTTGTAAATAAAAAGCTTTTAATAAAAAAAGAAGAAAAAAATGTAAAAAAAAACAAAAATCACTTGGCAGATGACTTGAGGATGGATAAGATTGGGGAGCAACCTGCAGTAGGAAGACAAATTAAAATGTTATTGAATAGTCTGGGAGAGAAGAGGTAGAGCTTGATCCAAGGTGGTACTCATGTAAGAGAGAAGATATAAGTGATATAAATGAAGAAATTAAAGACAAGATATATGGAGTGAGTCAAACTGAATCACACAGAGATTGTGGGCCTGGATAATTGAGAAGATAGTAGTAATTTTAAATTGTACATATGGAGTTTGAGATGTATAAAAGGTAATTAGTGCTACATGAATGGAACTCAAAAGATAGATGGTTGGGCTATATAGATCTCAGCATAGATATGACAATTGAAACTATGGGAATAATGACATCACCAAGTAAAATAGAATATAGTGAAAAGAGAAGTGGGCCCAATACAGAACCTGGAGGACACCCAAGAATTGTGCTAATAATATGGCTGAGGAACCAGCAAAGAAAACTGAGGAATGGCCAGATTGAAGAAATTGCAAGGAGGGAGATAGAGGGAGAGAAAAAGACAGAGAAGGAAGAGACAGAGAAGAAGGGGGAGGGAGAAAAAGAAGGAAAAAGGAAGAAGGGAGGGAGAGAAAGAGAGAGAGAGAATGAAAGAAACAGACAGACACAGAGAGGAGAGAAGAAGAGAGGAAGGGAAACACACACACACACACATACACAAAAGAGAAAGGAGAGAAAAAAGTTACCAACAGTCAAATATAACAGAACAAAGTTTGAAGGCTGAGGAGGAAAAAAAATAAGAGGGGAAGGACTATAGATTAGGAATATTAAATATATTGTCATATATGGTTGAAAGGTTGATTTTGCTGAAGTGAGGTTTTCTTTCCTTTTTTCATTTTTCTTAACTGATGATACAAAGTATGTATCTCTAGACTTACAAAGAAATGACATATACATTCAAAATTAAAGTTGATGTAAAAACATGTCCTCAGGAACCTCATTATCAGGAAACTCATCTTTTGAGATGCTTGTGCCTTGATACTCAGATCTTTCTCTCTCTCTCTCTCTCTCTCTCTCAGGTAACTGAGGTTAAGTGGCTTGTCCAGGGTCACATGGGTAGGCGATATTAAGTGGCTGAGGTCAGATTTGAACTCAGATCCTCCTGACTTCAGGGCTGGTGCTCTATCCACTGCACCACTTAGCTACCCCCTTCACATCTCTCTTAATACCCTCAATACCCTCTTCATCTCTGATTGGGCTATCTAAGAACTCCTCCCAAAGCCCCCATTTATAGAAAGCTAACAGGCCAACTATATTACACTGAAGTACTCAGCTTTCTTTTATGTCTTAGCTTCTCCCATTATTGATTGCAAGCTCCTTAAAGGCAGCACTACTTTTTCTTATTTGTATTTCTAATATTCTAATATTGAGCAATTTCTTCCAAGCAGTAGGTAGTTGCTACATATTTACTGAATGAATTGAAAAACTAAAGATTGTTACAAAAGTATGACTTTAAAATGACTGAGTGCTGGAGAAAGAAAAAATATATCATGCAATGTGGGATAATGGAAAAAACATTAGACTTGGAAGACCTAGGTATGAATCTTGACTCTGACACTTACTTGCTATATAATTGTAGACGAGTGATTTCAGTATCTGAGTCTCATTTTCCTCACTTAGAAAAATCATATTATAATATTTGCATTACCTATCTTACAAGCTTGTTGTAAGGAAATGATTTTTTAAGCCTTAATGGTTTTTTTGTTATATCATTCTATTATATTCAATATTTACAGGAACATATATTTAAAACTAAAAGGGACTTTAGAATATCACCTTCATTATGTGGTTGGAGAAACTCAAGTCAAGTGATTGCCCAGTGTCTGAGAGGCAGTAAATAGTAGAGCCTCATCTCCAGTACTATATCACAATTGTCTATTGTTCATTTTGATATAAATGGCCCTTAGGCTTTTCAAATTGATCAGGTGCCAGAACTCATTATCTTTCTCCAAAAAATCCAACCTCTTCTATAAACATCCCTGTAATGGTCTTCAAACCGGGTGTTGTACTTGACTCTATTTTTATTACCATGTTGTCAATTATGTGCAAAATGTCCCATGTACATCTCCTTTTCTCTATCATGCTGCAGATCCTCATCACACTTCTCTTGGACTATTACAATTCATCAACAAGTATTTATTACTATATGTCAGTCATTTATCAAGATTTCTTACTAACTCCTATCCATCCTCCAAAGAGTTGACAAGGTGATTTTACCACAGCATAGAAGTGACCTTTTGGACCCCCAACCCCGCTAAAACTTCAGTGGCTCAGTATTCCAATCCAGAGTCAAATATAAATTTCTTTGTTTATCATTTAAAACTCTCTTGGAAGTAAACTTGGTTTTCCAAAGGCAGTGAAATATGAGATTTTTCATGATCTACCAAGCTAGGAAGGCTTCAAGAACCAATCCAGTGCGCATCAAAAACCAATCCTGTGTATCAGGAAGATGCAGAGAAGCTCTTCCCTACAGAGATCACCATCTGTTATAGCAAATCATGAAAATAGTCCATTAAAAGTGAAAGAGGCGTTGAAATATACACTGGTAAAAGGAGTACCATCATTGATGAAACTTTGCCAATTCTGTATCATGCCAGATCTCTGACACACTGAAGAACAAGTTGAAGTCTATCCATTAAAGTGAAGGCTCAAACCCTCTTCAAGGCAGGAAAACACTGGGATTGCAATTTCCAAATATGTGGTTTAGAAGAGAAGCTGTATAATTTTCAAACCCTGACAAAGTTGTGATTAGGGTTTTTTTCTATCTCTATAAAAATCATTTAATTACCTTACATTATGTGAGTAAGGACATGGAATATGGAATAACATTGGACCTGAAATTGGGTAGTTTGGGGGCAAGCTTGTCACTGTCATTTATGACCCTGTAATATTGCCGAAATGCTATGTGACAATGATCAAGTCATTTAACCTCCCTGGACCTCAGTGTTATCTCATTTTTTGAAATGGAGATAATACCATTTGCACTGTCTACCTCCCAAGATTGTTGTGAGGAAAGAGATTTCTTTAAAAGCAAAGCACTTATAAACATGAGCTATTATTATTATTACCCTCAGCTGATTTTCAACTTGACATTAAATTTTCAAAGAATGACACACAGTATCTTAAAAACTAGAGATGCCTGACTGTATATAGAGAAGTAACAGATGCAACTCTGTAATTTGCCCATAAACAAGTAAAAATGAACCCGTCAGCTATTCAGGGATACTTCCATGCAAGCTGCCAGATACATCCTTTTTCATTGTTTTCTTTTCAGCTTTTAATGTCTTGTGAACCAGACCAATATGCAGTGCTGTTAAAAAAGCTTTTACACTGTCATATGTTTGTTTTCACCAAGTTACTAAGCAGAAGTGTTGCCTCATAATTCTTGTCCTTAAATAAATAGATTAGCCACCATTCTAAGCTTCTGATCTGTGTATTCAATGTCAAATCCAAATATCATTTTTTTTCTTTCATGCAGATGACTGTATCAAGACTTTAAATCACTAACTATATGGTAGTTGTGAGGAAGTCAGGTTCATAAATTAAACCAGTTATCAAATGCAATAGCCATTTAATTGAACTCTTGTAAGTGATCCTTGAGTTAAGTCTGGTTTTGAACAGAAATATATACATTCCACTTCTAAGCACTGATCTAATTGAAGAAAATAGAAAATAGAAGAAGGAAGTAAGCCTTCATAAACCTAAATGATTTTTAACTATAGTTTTCAATAAAACATTTCCAAAAAGAGTCCAAATCTGATTTTGTTCAGTTAATAATCAATTTGAGTCTCTTCACTGTCTTCTAATTTCCTAACGCCCCATGATGATTAGCTGGTACTACCTGAATGAACCATTTACCACCAGGAATCTCTTCCACATTGTTCTAAGTGGCTGCATACACCTTGCTAAAAGGCACAGATGACCCAGCCAAGACATGGCAGTAGAAACAGTCTATAAGGTGGAAATTAACAGCATATTCCCTATAATGAGTAGAGAAAGAACATGGTCGCTTGAGGCTCCAATTCAAAACAATATCAGCTATCCATCCCCAGGCTGGCTGAGATTTGTCAAGTCATTCTACTGCTCCATTTTCCTACTAGGTTCAAAACCTACCAGGCAAATGTTAAGATGCCTTAAACAGGTGATCTAAATAACATCCCTTTCATAGGGTGTCCTTTTCAGTGATGCTTGTGCTGGTATCTCTAATGAGGCAGAACATTGACATTTGGATTACATGTCTATGAAGTAATCTTTTCATTTCCTTATCTGGGATGAGCAGAGAAAAATGGAAGTGAGAAACTGGTGTATTTGAAACTATAGATTTTCAGTAAAAAATCATTAAATTGAAATCTGAATGCAAAGTTAATGAATTATTAATAATGTTGCATTTCCTTTGCCCTTTATTATTTTAGATTTTGTTAATAAATCATGTAATATGGATAAAGAAGAAGTACAAGAAGGGTAAAAAGCTGGGCTAGGAGTCTTAATGTCCCACTGTTCTTTTTTTGCCCCTCCACTGTAAACACATATACACTTATGCCTTTTGGTGCCCCAAGCATTCTTCTTCACCATATCCCTTCACAATGAGTTTGCCCTGCTTTTCCATTGGGATTAATTAGGCTCCTGCTATGAATCTCCAAAGGACATAACTAAGATGGATGCGAGTTACAGAGAGGCAAATTTCAGTTCAATATTAAGAATTTTCTAACAAAGGCAATCTAGAAAGATAGTGGGTTTCTCAACATTTTAAATGTTTGAGCAAATGCTAGATGAACATTTATCAGGGTTGCTGTATAAAGGATCCCTAAACTCTGTGAAGTTTAGAGGCCCTAAAGTTCCTATGATCTTAAAGAGGAAAACTGTATCCTTTGCAGTAGAGAGGAAACTGTGCCCTTTGCTGTATAGCATCCATGTCTACTCTTATAGTGACTGTGCCCTTATCAAAAGTAACTTCTACTTGTGAGGAGTAATAACTACATCTCCACTTAATTTGGGAAATAGAAATAAAAAAGTGAAATAAAATAGTGAATAAAAACACTGAGACTTGAAAGAGACTCTAGAGTTTATTCCAACCCCTTAATTTTAAAGAGGAGGAAACTGAGGTTCAAAATTAAATGATTTTACAGATCACGAAGTAATTTAGCAAATCTATGATTTGACCTCATGTTCTTTGAGATATAATCAATCAATAAACATTTATCAGGCACCTTCTATGTGTCAGGAATTGTGCAAAGTACTGGGGATAAAAAAAGGAGCAAAAGACAGTCTTTATCCTCAAGGAACTCATCATATAATCATGGAGACAACAAACATACAAATACATACATACATACATACATCTATATCTATATCTATACATATACATATATGTATAGATATATGTGTGTGTATATATATATATATATATGTATAGATATATATGTGTGTATATATATCAAGCTATATACAAGATGAATGGGAAATAATTAAGAGAGAGAAGGCCCTAAACTTGAGGGGTTGGGAAAAACTTCCTATAAAGATGAGATTTTAATTGGAGCTGAAAGAAAGCCAGGGAAACTAGTAGGCAGAGATGAGAAATCAGAGCATTCCAGGCAGTGGGGATGGCCAGAGAAACTGTCCAGATTTTAGAGAAATAGTCTTGTATGTGAAATAGCAAGGAAGTCAGTGTCACTGAATCAAAGAGTATGTGGTAAGGGGTAAGGTCTGGGAAGACTGGAAAAGTAGGAGCAGACTAAGTTATGAAAGGCTTTGAATCCTAAAAAGAACATTTTGTATTTGATGTTGGAAGAAATGGGAAGCACTAGCATTTACTGAGTAAAGAAGTGATAAGCTTGGATCTGAATTTTAGGAAAATCACTTTAGTAGCTAGGAGGATCAATTGTAGTAGAGAGAAATTGGACAGGAAGGCCCATGAATAGATTATTGCAATAGTTCAAGTGTGAGGTGATAAGGACTTCACAGCACAGTGATGGCAGTGTCAGGAGAGAAAAGATCACAGTTGAGAGACTTTGCAAAAACAAAATCAGTAAGTCTTGGCAACAGTTTGGATGTGGGGGAATGAGAAAGTGAGAAGTCAAGGAAGACAATTAGGTTATGAGCCTGAGAAAAGAGTGGGGAAAGTTTAGGGGGAAAAATAATGTCTTTTTTTTCCATTACTATGATGCTGCACCAAACTAAAATCAGAATCTCACTTGCATTGTCTATGACTAATGTATACACCAAGGTCTAATGCAAAAAAAGACCACATAATATAGTAAACAGTGCTATACAAGGGATTTACAGATACAGGAATTCCAGTTTTGTTCTGTAATTATCTATCAGACCATGGATAAGTCACTAAACTGTTAACTCTTCTAAGTCTCAATTCCTTTATCAATATGTATAAGAGTTGAACTTGATGATTTCTAAAATCCCTTTCCAGTTCAAAATCCTGTAATCTTAGCCAAATGAGGAATAAAAGTAAATGTAAACTATCAAATTGATACCTTTAAAGCTTTTTACAAGAATAAAATCAATATAGGTAGTAGAACAAAGGAAATTGTCAGTTGAGCTAACAAAAAAAAACAAAAAGACAAATTTGCATCAGATATTTTTGTTAAAATGCTGCTATTCAAGATAGATAGGGAATTAATATAAATACTTAGGACCAAGTACCACTTCCTAATAAATAGTAAAAGGACACAAACAAGGGGAAAAAAAAACTAAATAACTTTAAACTTTTACTTTAACCCCAGCATATGAGGGATTGTAGCAAAAGATAATCAATAGTCAATGTAGGAAGGAATTCAAGAGGACAGAAACATTTAGAAAATAGTGTGACAAAGAATTTTGGTTATACGAATGCAATGGAATATTAGTGTCATAGGTATTGATAAATGAGGAAATAAAGGAGGAACAGAGGAAGATATGTCAAAACTAATTCATGATGAAGTAAACAGAAAGGGGGAACATATATAATGACTAAAATAATATAAAGTAAAAAAAGTAATAATAAAGTGAATATTGCATACTTATAATACCCACTAATATTTGAAAAAGAGATGAATATGAGTACTCATCTGTTTTCACAGTAATGATAATAGAGAATTATGAGTATGTGACATTTTATATGTTACCATATGTAGTCAAGGTGGGTTTTGCTTGTTTTCTTTTGCTTTTTGTTTTTTATTTTTTATATATGGGAATATGGTAAAAAATATTTAAAAGGGGGATGAGGGCAAATCTAGAAATATAAGTGATGTTAAAAGGAATCAACCAAAATTTTCTATAACTTTATGAATTGTTTATCAATTCAGAATATGGACTATGTGGACAATCCTACATCTAAATGCTTCTTTCTTCAATGAAGTCCATCAACCAACTAACATTTATCAAGAGCTTGTAGTGTGCCAGGCACTGCTAAGCACTAAAGTTTTGTTGTTGTGAAAACAGCCCTTGATGTCAAAGATCTCACAATCTAATGAGACTACACCAACAGAAGTAGTAAAGAACACACTCCATAGCATGGTATATCATAACCGCAGTTCAAATGATAGAAAACTCTAACATTCCAATCATTTTATTTCCTTAAAAAATCCAAAGATTTGGGTGTACAAGAGAGGTATTTAAAAGATCTAGGTAGGATTCTGTCTCTCATTATCAGTATTAGAAACCGACTCCATGGAACTTGTGCTTAGCCCCCTGGAGTTCTTGACCGGATTAACAGAATGATTCTTAAGGAATTGCTTTAACATACTCACCAAGAAGGATGAGATAATATGAAGACTTTGTTTCACCTAAATTAGGAAGACATTCAATGTTAGTGTCAATTTTGATTAAGCCTGGCCTTTATGGCAATAATGGGGTGACATAACATTTATAATCACTTGTAGGTGAGTCTACAATGTATTTTTTAAAAGTGATATCAATGAATTTATTCATCTTTCTTTTAATTCACTCATTTATTTGAAATGAACAACTTATACCTTAATATATCTTTATATATAGATATATACATATATCTATATTTCTCAATTTTCTGTGCATCTTAGATGCTAAAAAAAAACAAACTATCCTCTAATGAATATGTAACTTCAAGAGAAGCTCAACTTTACATGTTGAATTGTTAACTGAATTCTTTGCTGCTTTATTAGACACAGAGACCCTCTACAGATGCAAATCATGATTTCTTCAGTCCTTCTTGTTTTAAACACTACTGTTGTCCAAGAATCTACAACAGTAGTGTTGAACTCTACTAGCAATTGAGTCCAATAAATCAATTAATTAACAAACAGTTATTAAGCACCTACTATGTCACAGGCACTATGAAAGGAGTAAGGATACAAAAGATAGTCCTTATCTCTAAAAGCATACAATCTAGTGGGAAATACAAGAAACAAATCTATGCAAACAAGTAATACACAAAATAAATAGAAAATAATTAATAGAGAATGCAATGAAATTAAGAGGAGTTGGGAAGAGGTTTTCTGTAGAAGAGGAAATTTCAGTTGGGAATTAAAGGAAGCCAGAAAAAGCAGTAGGCAGAGATGAAGAAGGAGATCATTTCAGACATGGGGGATAGCCAGAGAGAATAGCTGGAGATAGACTATCTGGCTCATGGAATGGTGTCACAGGATCAAATAGAATGTGGTAAGAAGTAAAGTATAAAAAGGAAAGACAGGAAGGAGCTAAATTATGGTTTTAAACGCAAAGCAGAGGATTTTGAATTTGATCCTAAAGGTGAAGGAAATCACTGGAGTTTAGTGAGTTGCAGGAGAATGACATAGTCAGATCTGCACTTTAAAAAATCACTTTCATGGCTGAATAGAAAACCTACAGGCTACATATTAACTTGAAAAACTACATATTTTCACCATCTGTGTTCTACTGTATTTTTATTTCTTTTGTTAAATATTCCCCAATTACCTTTTACTCTGGTTGGGACAGCACTTAGGAATCTTGGTTGAGGGCCATATGTTTGACACCTCTTATCAAAAAGACCTGACTTCAAAACTTACCTCTGGCATTCATTAGTTGTGGAGCCATAAACAAGTCATAGAACCTCTCTGAACAATAATCTCTTTTATTGCAGGAGAAAATAATATCTATAGGACCTATTTCATAGAGCTGTTGTGAATCTCAAATGAGATAATATATGAAAAAGTGTTTGACAAAATACAAAACATTATATTAATGTCAATTACTGTAAATCTTCTAAATCAGTAGCATCAAACTAAAATAGAAATGAGAATCACTTAATCGTACATAAGAATCCCTGCAAGCTGAATATGACTTAGTTTTAAAATATAACATTATCTATATTTATTGTATCTTTATTTATTTTGTTAAATATTTCCTGATTACATTTTAATCTGGTTCAAGCCATATTTGGGGTTGCTGTGGTCCCATGTTTGATATTTTTATTCTAGAGAGTTTTTGCCCAAAGTACTAAAAGATCTCCTCTAATTCTTTGGATGTTTCATAGATATCAATCTAATGAACAATTAGGTGGCCCATTGGATAGAGTGTTGGACTTGGAGTCAGGAAGATCTGAGTTCAAATATGATCCCAGACACTTACTAGCTGTGTGACCCTGGGCAAATCATTTGAGCTATTTGCCTCAGTTTCCTCATCTATAAAATGGAGATAATAATAGCAACCACTTTTCAGGTTTGTTGTGAGGATTAAATGGGATGATAATCGCAAAATGCCTAGAACAGTACCTGGCACAAATGAATACTATAGAAATGCTAGTTATTATTATTATTGTAATCATAGGCCAGCTATCTAATATCCTTAAATCTAATTATAGGTCTGGTCTACATAGCTACCCACACATATGTACATATGATTTTATATATATATATATATGTGTGTGTGTGTGTGTGTGTGTATACATATATATATATACATATACAGAGAGAATTTTTTATCTATATTTATATATCTACTTCCAAATTTATATATATATATATATATATATATCCATATATATATATATATATGGGGGGGCTGTATGACAACTGCATATGGGTAATGAATAGATCCCATAATTTTCTTTCTTTTTTTTTTCAGGTTGAATTTGTTTTTTTTTGTTTGTTTGTTTTGTTTTGGTTTTGCTGAGACAATTGGGGTTAAGTGACTTGCCCAGGGTCACACAACTAGAGAATGTTAAGTGTTTGAGGCCAGATTTGAACTAAGGTCCTCCTGACTTCAGGGCTGGTTCTCTATCCACTGTACCACCTAGCTTCCCCTTCCCATAATTTTCTAAAATGGGATATGACTGAACTGGTTTTAAGAAATAACAGCACTTTTACTGACCCATGGTTTTTGCTTTCACTAAAATAGTATTTATGACACTAATATCGTACTAATACACACTATTTTGCTTTAAATTGTTAAATACAACTGTCTCAGAAGAAATCAAAATTGCAAAACACAAAAATTATATTTTGCCAATGTAATAGCAACTTTTATAATTTGTCAATTTGTATCCAGGATTTATTTTGGAGGATATAAAGAGAAAAGGGCTATGAAAACACCAAGAATTCTCTGCTTAATATGTTAGGCTTTGCACGTATTAAAAATCCATCTCCAGAGGTTAATTCTTGCTCTGCATCATTATTAAGATTACCCAAGCCATTACACACTAAATTATGTTTATCATTGTCCCTCTCGGTTCCAACTGCCTTTCTTCTGAGCTTGTTGGTTTTCTTTTGACAGGTTGATTGTACTCTTTTAAGACAAAATCAAAGTGAATTCAGAAATCACAGACTGCTTAACGGATTCTATTTATTGTTCTAATCAAGTTTTATTTTCCCTTATGTTAATGTCTCAGTTTTCTCACTAGTATCCCCCCCCACAACACACACAGACAGCCAGAAGAGAAAGGATCAAATCTTTAGGTACTAGGAACACTTCTAGTATCCATCTCCAATTGTTTCTTCTGATTTAAAAGCAAATAAACAGAACTGAAAAAACTATCAGGCTATTAAAATCAAAAGTACATTATATTGATTCTTGTTCATTTGTTATAACTATCTTACAGGGAGAGTTGACAAACACATTCAATGTTAACCTCACTTCTCTATTAGTGTATATTGTTGGACATAGGCATGAGTCACCAGAGGAGGAAAGAGGATACCAAGAACAGGAATTAGGGCCATTCAAAATGCAATAACAAATTAATGCTATACAAAGTAAACAGGCAATTAATTGAGAGGTGTGATATTTAATTTGTAGCCTGAATTCTTTTGATAGATAATTTTGTTCATGGGGAAATCATGTCAAGTCTGTCTTATCTGTAAGATCAAAGGATTGGACGAAATGATCTCTCAGTTCTCTTCTAGATATACATCTTCAATAGGAGTCATATGAATATGAGGACTAAAGACAAAAAACAATCTCTGCTCTCAAAGAGCTCACAGTCTAATAATAGAGATAGCACACAAACTATATAAAAACAAGCTATGTGCAGGATAAATTGGAAATAATCAACAGAGGAAAGGCATTAGAATAAAGGAGAATTGGAAAAGGCTTGCTGTAGAAGATAGGCTTTTAGCTGGGACTTGAAGGAAGCCAGGGAACCCAGGATGCAGAGATGAAGAGGATAGATACTCCAGACATGGAAGACAAATAATGAAAATATCCAGAGGTAGGAGATGGGAATGTCCTGTTTAAGCAATTACAGAGGATAGTTACAAGATTACATAATGGGGGAGTGGTGGTGATGGGAGGAATAAGGTATAAATAATAACTGGAAAGGAATGAAAGTCAGGTTATGAAGAACTTTGAATGCCAAATGCAAGATTTTCTATTTGATACTGGAGGGGATAGGGAATTACTAAAGTTTATTAAATAGGAGATGAGAGTGGGGAGGAAGGGCAGGGTTGACATGAATAGACTTGAGTTTTATGGATATACTTTGATAGCTGATTGAAGATGGCTAGGATAGACGGGAGATCAACCAGTAGGCTATTGCTATTGTGTTAGTGATGATGAGGGCCTAAAGAGAAGATGGTAGCAACATTTCTTTTTTTCTTTTCTTTCTTTCTTTCTTTTTTTTTTTTTTGCTTTGGCAATTGGGGTTAAGTGACTTGCCCAGGGCCACAGCTAGGAAGTATCTGAGATCAGATTTGAACTCAGGTCCTCCTGACATCAGGGCTGATGCTCTAACCACTGCACCACCTAGCTGCCCCAGCAACATTTCTTTGTAACAAGAAATGTAATGATAAAATCAAGAGGTCAAGGTAACAACTTGGCTATGAGAGTGGGAGCATGAGAGAATGTAGTCAAGGATGATACCTGGTTTGGGGGCCTAGGAGACTGGAAAGGAAGCATGGAAAGGAGAGTGACAGGGAGTTAAGGGAAAAAGAGAATGAGTTCAATTTTGCATCTGTTGGATTAAAATATCTACAGAGCATCCTATTCAAGATGTCCAATAGGCAGTTGAAGATATGAGATAATGTCAGCAGAGAGATTAGGTCCAGTTAACACCATTCTCTTTCAAGAAGTACTATACAATTTTAGCAAGAGACCTTCTCTTAAACTCTTCCTCTAATGACTTGTCATAGTAGGGAAGTGACTCGGTGCTCTTAAAGGCTATGCTAGCAGAGCATATGTCCATGTATGTCTTGACAAGTTGGAAAATGTTTTGAGTACAGTACAGAAGTATATTACCATTGCAAGACCACACTACCTATGTTAAAGCACTTCAGCCTCACAAATCCAGTCACAATAAAACTTGTTCCTATCCACAGAAGGAATAAAAGAAAACAAAAAACAAAAAACTATGGAACCACAG
Organism: Myrmecobius fasciatus; assembly: GCA_023553655.1. Lineage (NCBI taxonomy): Eukaryota > Metazoa > Chordata > Mammalia > Dasyuromorphia > Myrmecobiidae > Myrmecobius > Myrmecobius fasciatus. The sequence goes on from JAJPUD010010707.1 coordinate 15,873, forward strand.
ATCTTATAAAGTATAATTAGCAAGATAGAAAGAGGTACAGATCCACTGGGTAGAGCCTACATTAAAATAACTGAGATGGAAAGATCATTATGGGCTAGAGGGAACAGCGAAAGTATAATTTAATTTTGTATTTAAATAGCTATTAATATATCTTAAATATTTAGGGAGGCAGGATGACAGAAAGTTATCTTTGGAACCAGGAAGATAAGGGCTGTTTCTGGCATATCTCTGGTTTGTGATCCTAAAGAAAACACCTAGCCTCTTGGTATTTGTGGCAACTCTCCAAGACTATAAATAGTAAAGAAGTTACCAATTTGCATGGTAAAGAAAACTTCCTCATCTGGAAGCACCCTTTGGCAATGAAATCTAAGTCCAGTCCTTATTTCATATACTTGTTTACATTTACCTTTACAACTCTCTTCCCTCCATAATGTATTAACTTGACTCCTTGTCTTCATGTCTTTGTTCAAGCTATTCTTCCTGTCTAGAATAGTACCCACCTCCTTTCAATATTCCCCAACGTTACTCATTTTTCAAGGCCCAAACCAGATTCTAAGTTCTTCTGCCCCCTCCAGCCCAGAATAAACTCCAAAGGTATAGTGTGTCTAACCTTTATTTGGATGCTTAGCAATAATAACAATAACAATAACAACAACTACAACAAAAATAGCATTTATGCAGCACCTTGATATTTGCCAATGGTTTACAAATATTTTCACTTATTATATTTCATAAATTTATTTGTATCCAAGAGTATATCTTGGTTCTTAACTAGATTCTGAGTCATTTAAAAGTAAGAACTATACATCTCTTGTGGCATCCAATTTGGCAAGCTAGTATAGGGTTCTTTCCACAGAGAAAGCACACAATAAAATCTAATATTTGAATTTATTTTGATAGTGATCTTTGTCAACAGATGCACAGAAGCCTCAAAATCCTAATGTCTATAACCAAAAGGGTAAAATGATCACATTTGCCCACAATATGAGTAACAAAACTCTCAGTTTACAATAAGCTAATCTAATCATATTTTTATTAAATGCACAAACACATTCAATTACTACTATTCATAATAAAATGAAACTTGTATAAAAGCACCATGAGTCAATATTATATTCACTCTCTCCCAAAAGAAAGGTCTTTTTGTTATTAGAATTTGAGTGAGTCCTCAATAAATGAAGTACTTCAAATTAACTCCTTCAAAAGAATTAAATTAGTCAACACATGCAGGTTAAAATCACAATATGTCTATGTTTTTTCCCCTCAAAGCTACTTGGTTTTTCAAAGATGTGTCATACAAAGTGACGTGAAAGGTAGGGGAGGGATATGTGTGGAAATACCAAAGCTTCAATTATTTCTTTCAGGAGAGAAAATGTTTCTTGTAGACCATGTGCTGACAGTATCTAAAACACTTCTACTTCAAAATCCCCTCTATGTTTGCTGCCTACTGAATGCTCTCACCTTAAACCAATTATAATAAGCTTTTGTTCTCCTCCCTTCTCCAAAGAATACAATAAAAATCTAGGTATTTACAACAAAACCCACCACAGCAGCATGGCAAAGGTTGGAGTGCGTATTTTCAACAGAGGACAAGAATTACCTGTTACCTTGCTGGAAATGGAACCTATGGAAAAGCCTATCTGCAATTGCAGTCTTTACGAATCACAGTAATTATTTTAGTTCTCAGCTCATATCTAAGATTTCAATACCTAGTAAGAGACTATCCATGTAATGGGCCCTCAACACAAAAAACACAACTGCCAGCTCATTTTGAGAAGCTCGAGGCTACTTGTAACACAGAAAAGGAGATGAATCAATAAAATGTTATCAGTAAAACAGTTTGATTCCTGCTCAGTTAAGCACACGGCCACTTTTCCATCTCAATCCCCTCAGGTCAATATAATTTTACAGTTACCCAATTCTCCCTAGTAAAATGATACAAGCAGATATATGAGCTAGGCTACAACAGTCCTTTTGGCCTTGGTGGTGGGGGTAGGAGTAGGGGGAAGTGTCAGGGTGGGAAGGAATGTATTAAAGAAGGGGGGAGCTAAATTGGAAATAATGATAGGTGAACTCTTTTTGAATTCCTGATTTGTATCACTAGTATATGGGTCCCCACAAGAAGTCATCTGTGCTGAGCAATAGCACAGTGAAGAACTTCTTATCTAGTTACCTTGACCTTTGTGCTTTGGAATGAAACAATACAGGCATAAAACAATGCCCAAAAATCATGTTAGAAAGGTATACCTCAATTTTCCAGAACGAGGCATCTACATGTTTGGGTTACATATTAACATAAAAGTCAAGGTTTTACCTAGTTCATTAAACTTCCCAAAGTTACATTTCAGAACAAAACAAAAGAGAGTCCAATAATTACCATTGTTATCCAGTTATGCTCTAGGATACTTTTAGTTAGCACAGTCCACAAAGGAGTATTTTGAGTGGGCTAAGATCTACTTGTCTTATTTTATTTGTCAATGGTTTAATAAGTAAAGTATCATAGTCTTATACCTAGGCAAAATGAAAAAAAAAATGCTGCTCCTTATTTCCCCCCATGTACTCATTCTTCCCCAATTATCTCACATTTATATATTTCTTCTTGTCAGTGTCTTCCTCTCTATTAGGAGGATGCACAAAGAAAAGTTGGCTTTTCTTTCATTACAAGGATGTTCTTTCTGATTTGGGGGGCTTGGAGGAGGATAGGAGAGCCAGTTACCAAATCTGTCTCTCTTTCTCTCCTCCTCTCCATCCATCCTTCTCTCTGTCCCTGTCTCTCTGAATCTTTCTGTCTGTCTCTGCCTCTCTCTGTCTCTCTCTTATCTCTTCTTTCCCTCCATCCTTCGCCCTCCCTTCATCCATGCAACAAAAATTGGAATAAACTTCACCTACATTACAAGGGACACCATTAAACTCTGGATACACAAATCAACCAGAACTTATAGAATTTGAGTGCTAAGATAGTCTTCTTGTTGAACACAAAGTATGGGGAGACAATGTTATCTAGTGGGAAAAGCTTTAGATTTGGAGTTTGAAATAGTAGGTTTAAAAACTATTTTGTTTTTTAATACTTACTTCCTGTGTACCACTGGGGATGTCACTTAATCTCTGTAGGTCTCAATTTCTTTATCAAATGAAGGAGCTAGTCTAGATGATCACCAATCACAAGAGATTGCAGATCTATTTAAGGGACTGCAAATCTTTTAACTTGGTCATCTTATTCTGTACCCCTTGTTTTGAAACCCAGAAAACTTAAATGATTTCCTCAGGGTTTATGAGGAAGTGAGTAGAGGAGCTGGATTTTGAGATTAGGTCCTTTGAAAGATCCAAAGCTCCTTGCACTATCTTGCCTTCCTTCCCTAAAACTTACACTTACAATCCCTCTCATCTACCTACTACAATAGTCAAAACTCAAGAGTTATGGGTTAATTGTTGCTTCTCCTGAACATACCTTTTAAAAAGGCAGATGTTTATGAGAAGGGCAACCGAAAAAAACAAAAAAACAAAAAATAAAAAACAACAGAATAAAAGAGAAAAACCCATGTGAAGCACATATTGTACTGGAGACATAACAAAAGTAAGACAGTCCCTACCCTCAAGAAGTTTATGTTCTAACTGGAGGAGACAAAAATACTGAGAGTGGTAGCCAGGGAAAATATTTTTGGTCTTGGGATTAACAAAAAATAGTGAGTTGGAAGTATGAATATTTGGTTGGCATGGATTACCAGAAGTACTGATGATATTAATACTTGAGCAAAAAGTAGAATAATAATAAAAACAACAGCTAGCATTTATATATTCCTTATTGAATCCTCACAATAACTCTGAAAGAGGTGCTGTTATTATTTCCATTTTACATATGAGGAACTTGAGGCACAGGGAGGATAAATAACTAGACCAAGATCACACAGCTAGTAAATGTCTGAGGCAGTATTCAAACTTAGAAATTTCTCAAACTAAATCCAATTATTTTATACATTATGACAGAGGAAGGAATTTGCATATGTAAGAGGGGGAGGGAATGAGAGAAAAATGCATGCATGTAAGCCATCTGATATTATGATATCACTTTGTGATATATTATGATAACAATCATACAATCATATGTCATGGATGGAAGGATGTGAAGCTTTGTGTGGGCCTGGCTGGATAGAGTTGATTAGGGAAGCTAACATTCATTCACTAATCAGAACAGTTTAGTCTCAGGATGAAGTTCCCAATCTGAATGGTTTCATTCCACTATAGTTATAGGCATGGTCTTTACAGGTCTAGCCCAAAGGGTGCTATGCCAGTGGGAAATGAGGAAGAAAACCAGCTGGGCAGATGGCAAGATATTCATGGCAAATAGAAGGGAAGGAATTTAGTAGTTACTTTCTAGCTTGACAGCCAGCAAGAAGGCCAATGAGGGAATGTTTATTGAAATGGAAGAAAAAAAGAACAAGGGAAGAATTTTTTATCATAATCATAGAAGGATAAGTTCAGGTAAGGTGCTTTGCTGTCTACTACTGCAGGAAATGAAGATTATTATTTAGGGGCTATCCAAAACAGAACAGAAACTAATTCAAGAGTAACAAAATGGCAGGTTTAACATCACATTCCTGTCCTTAAAATGCTATGGCATCTGTTATCCCTTGGGCACAGCTGCTTCACATATAGGATATATTAGCAGCAGCCAGGAGCTGTCCATAATTGATGCTCCTTCACAGAAGCAATATGGCTGAGATTATCACATGCTCATGCTTACAAGGACAAACTTACACTCACTGAGTTGAATATTGCAAACTGCAGATGAACTGGACACCCAGTTTCTTATGATCATTAATATGACCTTGGATCACAGTAATAAAATCTCTTGTACTTTCTTGCTTGTTGTTCCTCACACAGGGCTCTCCATCTCCCCACCCTGAACATTTTCACGGGATATTTCCCATGTCTGGAATAATCTCTCTTATCTCCACCTTCTGGGCTTTCCTCAAGTCCTAGCTACAATCTCATATCCTCTAGGAGGCTTTTTCTAGGAGTCCTTAATCCTATACCTTCCTTCTATAAACCCCCTATTTATCCTGTATGTGACTAATTTATACATGGTTATTTGTAGGTTCTCTCTTTTATTAAACTGTAAGGTTCTTTAAGAACAGGAACTGTCTTTTGCCTTTCTTTGTATCATCAGCTCTTAGCACAGTGCCTACAACATGGAAATAACTTAATAAATATTTATTTATTGACAGATTTCTCAGTTTCCTTTGCCGGATCTTCATCCAGGTCTTGCTACATCTCATCAGCTCCCATGGATTCAAGTATCATCTCTATGCTAATAATTATCAGATCTATTATTCCATAGAATCCTGTCTTTTCCAACTGCCTATTGGACATCTTAAATTAGATATCCAATTTTTCTGATCTTGGACATTCTTCATACATTGGGCCCTAATTTCTTATTTACTAACCTGATGACTGACTCACTTGCTTTGTGAGATCTTGCTGTACAGGACACTCCCTGAAACTCTACTATACTTTGGAAGTTCTCAGTCAGGATCACAGTGAATTTATATACACAGTCCCAGGCTTTGAACCTTTGTCCTTCATCTCCACTGCCTGAAATCTTTTAAGTCCCCCTTAGAATTTTTTCCTGTTCCATACTTGATTTCCTTCCCTCAGCTAGAATTTCCCCTTTAACCTCTCAGGACAATATGGCTTCTGGTATTATAATTAGAAATCTTTTTTAAAATAGTTATTTGTATGTATATCCTATCTCTACAGCAACATTATAACCTTCTCAAAGGTAAATTCTTTATTATATTTAGCATTATGTCTCCCCTTCCCCATCTCTTAGAATAAAATCTTGCCCTCAGAAAGTAGCTATAAAATGTTGAATTTGTCATTTTCAAGTCAATTCAACAAACATTTATTAAGTTTCTACAATGATCAAGAAACACTGCTAGGCAATGGGTATATGAACAAAGAACAGAATGGCCCCATATTCCAAAGAACCAACATTCTATTGGGAGAGGACAACATAAACACAAAAATGTTGAAGTACATGAAGGATCTGTGATTTCATAGGTGTGAGATCTCCTAGTTTGGAAAATCCCTTTTTTTTTTTTTTTTTTTTTTGCTTTTCGCTGAGGCAGTTGGGGTTAAGTGACTTGCTCATGGTCACATAGCTAGAAAGTGTTAAGTGTCTGATTTGAACTTAGGTCCTCCTGACTTCAGGGCTGGCGCTCTATCCACTGCACCAACTAGCTGTCCCAAAATCCCTCTATTTATATAGTTCAGAACCCTTCTGTTACTTAAGACAAAAAGTGTCAAACCTAAGGTACATGTTGCCTGGCAGATTTTCAAGTGAGCTAATCAGATTAAAATGTAATTGGAAAAATAATTAGCAAAATAAATAAAATACAATAAAACCAAGATAATATTACATTTTAATACTAAGTCATCATGTGACCTTCAGGAATCCTTACATATGGATTAATGGGGGGCCTTTTCTATTTGAGTTTGACACCAGTGAAGCTTCCAGGGGACCCAGAAATTAGGTGACTTGACAGAGTTCCATAGTTAGCAAAAATCAACAACCATTTAGGTAATTATTGTCGTGCTAGGCACTTTTTATTCATTCCTAATGGCAAAAAGACAAAAATAAAGCCATCTTTGCCTCAAGAAGCCTGAATTCTGTCAGTACCCATGTTTTCTTGGCTCTAATCTTACCACTCCATCTACTATTCCAGGCTGCCTTTCTGTATATCAATATTGTATAAGGAATACTGGAGAGACCACTTAATATTGGTAGCAGGAAGAGAAGATCAAGAAAGCCTTTAGTCATGAGGTAGCAGCTGAAAGCATTACACTGGGATTAGAGATGCTTAGAGCGTAATGTGAGTACTTCAGTGCCTTCTGTTTTAGTTAGTTTTTCAATGTCCTGGAATAAACCTTCATGGTTTTCATGAGGTCCCTACAGATCAGTCTGGCAATGGTACTTGAATGACCATCTCTTTCCTCTATGATTGGGATAAATTTCCTCCTCACCTCTATCCTTTTCCTTTTTTTTTTCCTAAAAAAGATCAGTTCTATTTGATCCTCCCAATTATTAGTGTAGTTTCTCTACTCCAAATGTTACAAAGGCTGTGTCTAGTTAATCCATTGTCCCCTTCACTTCCTCCCTAATAATATACTTATATTGAATGAAAGAAAAAAGGAAAGGCAACAAGCATCTATTAGGTACCTACTATATGCAAATATTATGCTAAGAGCTTTATAAATATTTCATCTTATCTTCACAAAAACTCTGGGATGCAGGTGCTATAAATTTATTCCCATTTTGCAATTCAGGAAACTGAGGCAGAGAGAGGTAACCCCACAACTAAATCTAGATTTGAACTCAGATCTTCCTGAGTCTACCTTTCTCTACCCAGGAAGTCAACTAACTGTCTGAAAAAAAGTAAAACATAAGCTCTTTCAGAGTCAGGACCATTTCATGTTTTCTGTGTATCTAACTAATACTTATGTTTGATACATTGAAATTTTTTGAATAGTTAGAGACACTCAGATCTTTGAAGCAAGGATTCCTTTTGTCATTCAACAATAAACAAACTAGGGGAGAAAGATAGACAGCAATAAATAATACCAAAAGGGAACCTTTTCACTAATCATATATATTCCTAAGACGCTTGTGCTGTCTCTGTCTGGCCCAGGCAGTCTTCTAATAAACAAAATCAAAGAAATAAATAAAAGGTCTCCATCATCAGGCGTCTGACTTTTTATGGACATCAATATGATTTTATCTTTAAGGCTATCAGAAACCTAGTAATTTTTAACAATATGATAGAATGACAGAATATCAGCGCTTTAAGGGGATTTACATACATAGTCAACTAAACCCCTATGTCCCTATCGTGTGATAAATTATATTTTTCAAATATGGAAATTGGGGAAAAGACAGGAGGAGTAACTTATTCAATATCATGAAGTAATAAAAAAGTAAAGTTAAGGTTAGAAATCAAGTATCCTAACTACTAATTCGCTTCATTTTCCTCATATCATAGAAACTGCCTAACTTCTTCCATTGTTGAACTCTAAGATTTAAAATCAAACAAATCTCTATGTCCAAACCCCAGCTCACTACTTACTACTCTCTCAGCTTTAGATTCTCCATAAGTAAAAGAAAAAAAGAGCTGGAACAGATGATCTTTTGGGTCACTTTGCTCTCTCAATTTATGATCTTATGTTTGCTTCTATTTATGAACTTTATAGATGAAACAACTTAGATGATGTTTAGCTGAATCTACTTAAGCAAGACTTAAAATACAAGGTATCTTTTAAGACAATCTAAAATAGTATCCTCATTTTTTACCAATAAGGAAACTGAGCTCCAGCAAAGGTGAATGATTTGTTTGGGATATCACACATCTAAAGAGATCTAGAATTAGGATTCATTGTTTTCAAACTTCCGATTTAATTCTTCTGTCACTGTACAGGTAGTCTTTATGCTTCTTGTTATAAGAAATAGCATATGTGCTAGAAGATAGAAGAAACACTGTGTTGGCATTGAATTCTAGCCTAATAGTAGAAATATAAACAAGATGACACTTTGTGTAAGGGAGAAGAGAATTGTGCTCAAATTTCAATGATATAAGCAAAGCTATCCTATGTCGTCCTAAACTAGCAGATTGACACCATGACTTTCCCTAAACTGATTATCATTTTAACATTGGAAAGCACTAAACTTACCCTTAAACAGCAATTATCTCCATACGGCCTATATCAGCACTCTTCAGTCTCCTGCCTAACGAACTGACTGTCAGAGATGCAAGTAGGATGAAGAGACTATATCATGCTAAAGGACCAAGCTTATCAAAATCCAGCCACATTAATCCTTTTTCTTACTTCAGAAATCAAATAGAGCCTCCTGAACAGCATTTCCATTGGGAGAAGGGAGGTGTAGATTAACAGCACAATATGTTCAGAAATAAATAGATAAGCTTTTGCAAGCCACCACAGCCCCAAGCAGTTGCACTAAAACTAGCCTTCTCCAAGAGTACAAACAAGCATCAGGAGCGACTGCCTCCCTCACCTTTGTCTTACAGCAAGAAAAATAATTGGAAATTAATGTAATGGTCAATAAAACAAGAATAATCAAGAATAATAACATTTCATAAGAATAAACATTTGTCCACTTTGGTATTTAAGCAAGAAGGATATAATTTTTTTTAAGTCAACACAGAGAAGTACAAGAAAATTCCTTGATGGGTACAGAAGGAGATTCCTTCCTGATAAAAGAAAAAACCTTTCAAAATCAGGGAATGATGTTATTTTCTATGTATGCTAAGGGAGCAAGTCAGAACTGCCTCTAGCCATGTTTATGTCCTTGTGACTTGAATAGGTATATTAATACCATATTTCTTTGGATTCTCAATCTTGGAAAAGGAACAGACAATTTTAATTTTGCCACAGAACAAGTTTTTTGCTCAAGTTCAAATTTCTATGGCATTTTGTGGTTTATGAAATGCATACCTTATAATATCCCTATAACAAAAGGGTGAACATTCCCATTTTGTAAATGAGGAATATAAGGTCAGAGGGATTAATTAACTTGTCCAATGTCACACAGTCAGTAGAGAGAAGAATCAAGATTAGAACCTGTGCTTCCTGAATCTAAACTTAATACTCTTGCCATTATAAGTTACCCTTCCAGAATTATACCCTATTAGAATCTAATGATCTCCAACAAGCCTAATTGGTGGAGGTAGAAACCCAGTGTCAAAAGCTTCACAAAATTGCAGGGAAGGAATCTGTCTTGGAACTTTTCTCCTGGGGACTCCTTTTATAATTGATGTTAAACCCTTAGTGGAAAGGACATTACAGAGGAAGATGTGAAAAAGAAAAAAAAAGCTAATAGAGTTACATATCTGATCAATGTATATTGCTTCTCAATCTTCTCTTATTCTCTCCTGCTCCCTATCCCAGTCTGCCTGCCTTTTCTTACCCAATCCAAACTGCTTTGTTGCAAAGGAGCCTACAAGTTATCAAGTGGGTCAATTTTATGCATCCTTAAAATCTATACCTTCTGCTGAGCACCTGTCCTTCTGGTCCCTACTGTGATTTCTTTTGAAAATGAAATATTCCTGAAAAGGCAAAACCAAGAAACGCTCTTAGCATAATGCACCATAGTCTTGCCACCTGGAGTCTCCCCTGATTACTGCATCTTCCTTTTCATGCTCCAGCATGAAGCTACAGCCATTGTTATTTTGCACTACTCAGAATCTTAAATTGTTGTTTTTAGATTTCTTTTTTAATTCATGTCATCTTATACTTAAAATTCAGGAGACAGAAGAGAGCCGGAGATGATGGGTTGTAAAGTGAGAAAGCTTTATGGTAATAAACAGGTAGACAAATGGGCTTATATGATTCAGGCTCCAGGACCATATTACAAGACTGTAAAACTATGGCCTATGGCTCAAATCCAGCCTGCAGAGTAATTTAATCCTGCTCACAAAGAAATTAGAAAGACAGCCTGCCTGTCCCCCTGTTGTGCTGATTCAGCAGTGCTGGAAGCTGAGAGCTGCCTCCTCTCGCTAAGGATCATTGTTGCTAATAGTGCCGATTTAATGCAACAGAAGATCATTGAATATGACGAGAGCAGGAAAATTAAAACACTATGAACCATTTTTTTTTGGCTGGGGGCAACATTTTTTCTTTGATTTTACAATTATTCATTCCATATGCACAACAGACATTCATCACCAAAAGAAGCTATCTCCTAAACTAAGGGGAAAAATAAGTTATAATAAAATAATAATTAAATGTGAATAAACATTATATATTTATATTGGTACATATCACTCTGCCTGATATATAGTACTGCTATATAAATGTTTATTTCTCCCCTTACCCTTATAGCAAGCATTTATGTAGAGATTAAACATCTGCAAAGTACTTTACAAGTATTACTTAATTTTATCCTCCCAAACCCCTGGGAGGTGAGTGCTCTTATTATCCCTATATCTTATTGTTGTGGTGGTTAAATTGGTCCAGTCATGTCCAACTCTATGATCCCAGTTGGGGTTTTCTTTAAAGAGATACTTAAATAGTTGGCCATTTCCTTCTCCAGCTCATTTTCCCAGATGAAGAAACTGAGGCAGAGTTAAGTGACTTGACCAGGGTCACACAGCTAGTGTCTGAGGTTGAATTTGAACACAAGTCTATCTAACTCCAGGCCCATTATATTATCCACAGCACCACCTAGCTGCCTTAAATCATATACAAATATTTATGCCTTCCTATGAGACTTTGGAAAAGTTCCTTAATTTCTCTGTTTCTTGGAATCATAATCCACAAAAATAGTAAAAATATTTTCCATCATTATAAGTATAGGGAGATGAGCATCATAATTTAGTCAGAGTTTCTGAGAACAAGTTCCTAGTCCAGGAAATTTGTGACAACCACATAATAGTTTTCATGTTTGTCACTTGTTCATTGCCCTCTATACCCTAATATTATCTACATGGATGTACCCACAAAGATAAAGAAAATAGGATAGGTTCTCAGGTTCCCAATCTGGATCAAACATTATATGCTAAAATCATAAAAGCTTAACTAAATGTTCCTGGGAACTCAGTTGTGCCATTTCTCTCTATTCTCTTTTTATAAATGCCCTATTATTCAAACACGTGTAAAATACTATTATGAATTCTATGATGAAACCACAGTAGTTTCAAAAAATATGAGATTTGAAAATGGTCATTGGAGGCTTTTGTAATTTTGGTGGAATGGAATCTATGTCTGCTAGGCTATTTTTATTAGCTAGGATTATAGAAAATTGACATTTAAAACGTGATTTTTTTTTCATATGGAAGTTTCCCATTTCTATGAGATCAATACTAAAGTCTGTAAGGGATAAAACAATAAAAAATAATGTGGCAAAGCTTCATTTTAAAGTCTCTCTAAGTTTGTGGACTTTTATCATAAACTTATAGTCTATAGGGGTATCCTCCTTCTGCCCTTAAAAATAAGGGCAAAATAAGAAAGAAGTATAAAATTTTCACCACTGTTTCTGAAAGAAAAAACAAATCAGACTAGGATAAATTCTAAAATATTTTTTTAAAGTATAAGCTTCTGAAAAAAACCAGGATGCTTACTGGCCAGCATGTTTTGATATTCATTTTCTAACATTATCAACTCATTCATACTCAAGCATCAAATATAATGGGACATAATCCAATCATACCAAACCTATATTAATAAATAACAAGAAGTAACTTATTTTTATATAATGTCTCTTAACCCCAATGATCCTAGAAAGCTTTTAAAATCATTACATAATTTATTTATTCAATTTCAAACATATACCTAATGTCAAGAGGTTTCTAGCTTAAATGTACAGAATTTATAAAGAAGGAGAACCTATAATGAAACCACAGCTTGATGGAAAAAAAAAAAAAAACAACAACATTACAAAGGGCAGGTCTCTCAGTCCATATCTGGGAGCAGAGATGGGGGAGGAATAATCTCATTTTATAATCAAGATTATAAATTGACCCCTCAGGTTTTATTGAAATTTTTAAAAATCCCATGATAATATTCCATGATATTTGTATAGTATTTCAAAGTTTGAGGAGCAGCTGACATGTTTTCCGAGCCTTATAATAAGCATGTGCAATAATTTAGTACTCACATTTTTACAGATGAGGCAATTGAGACTTAGAAAGGTGACCCATAGCTGCATAGTCTCTAAGACAGGATTTGCAGCTAAGTCTTTCTGATTCAAAGTTCAGTTCTCTGTCCATTATAATACACTAGCTTTCATTATTCAATGTATGCTGAGACAAGTCACATGAGGCTACATGAAATACCAGGTAAATTTTTTAATTTGGAGTCAAAGGACGTGGTTTCAAATTCCAGCCCTGTTACTAACTCTATGATCTGGGTAAGTCAATTAACCTTACTGGGTCTCAGTTACTCATCTTATTAAAAAAAAAAAAAGTACAAGGTAGTTAGATTGGAGGACCTTTAAAGTCTGTTCTAGCACTAAATCTGTGATTTTATAACTCAGATAGAAATCTTTTCTTCCAAAAATTATATTTTCCTGTGTTTTACAGAAACTTCTCTATAATTTCCAGAGACATTAAAATAGGTGAAAGAAGGCTGAGCAAAGGAATAGAAAGGTAAAGTAAGTTCCACTATCAGAATCCATATTGGTTTCTAAATCTAATGTATCTATCAGTGTGGCTGAACAAACACAAGCCTAATATATTTCTGGAAGAGAAGCCAAGATCTATGTCTTGCCTAGTTCAAGAGGTGACAAACATCAAATCACATGGGAAATTTAACATATCAACAAACAGATAATATTCAATAATCATCCTCATCACCATCAATGAAATACTAGGTGAGTTCTCATAAGCAGGGAAGGAGTGCACAGCAAATCAAACGTGTAAATTTTTCATTAAATAAAAAGTGATGTACATCAGAGACTGGCAAACTTTTCTCTTTTGAAAATGTCCTATTTAAAACCATACAAAATAAAAATGTCACCCCTTTCAATGTTTAAATGGATTATGAACATTTGAAAGAGCAGCTTCAAGTTAATTTGCAAAGTCCTTCATTTTTCTGTCCAAAGATACAGAGAATTCTTCTATCCAGTAAGACTGCTTCTCCCTGTGTTTGTTTTTTGTCTTTGAGTTTTTGCTTAGCAGCAACTGAGCATCACTGATAAAATATACCATAGCAAAGCAAACATCAAATCAAACTTCTTCTTCTACCAGTTGAGTGTACTGCCTAGATTTCTATAACCTGTTCCCTCCCTAATTATACTGGTTCTAAGAATTTTTGAGATTTAGCTCCCTCTAAACTTCTAGCTGTTAGAACATTTTTAAGATGTTCATCCTACCATTCCATCTAAATAAAAAGTATTGCCTGAAGACCAATATCTGACCCATACACTCATTATAACAGTCAAAATATAATATCTGAAACTGTCCATTTACCATATCTCCCATTAGGGAATCTCTTCCTGGGGAAAATATAAAACTATGCAAATATGAAAACTCACTCAAAATAGACAGATATGGCTACTCTAGCTACTGATACAACTAGGCTCATATAACAGTAATTTTGTACCATTACTATTATTATTTCAAAACACCATTAGCAATTGTCTTGAAAAAATATGGTTTAGTTCTTTATTTAGAGTGCATTTGCAATAGACTTCAAAACTAATGACTGAAGAAAGTAAATGGTAGGAAGATCTGGCCCACTGAAAGCTAGTTCAACAGCAGCTTTCGCTGCCCAGTTGTAAACTGTCAGCTTTCAATGGAACAAAGCAACCAGCAAGAAGCTGCCTGAAAAATAAGAAGTGAGATATTCAGACCCTGAAATAATGTCTTTTTGCATTTCTCCAGTGAAGCATTTTTAGGGAGTGAAGTTTCTATAAATACCTTCCGCCTGAAAATGTACTATCATTCTGTCCCTGTTCAGTGAGCTGCTCCTCATCTCAGCAGTAGAGGGAGTCTGCCCTTTTTCCCAACAGAAGTGCTGCATTTCTGTAAAACAATATATTTTTTTTTTCAAATGGAAAGTGAGTTTTAGATTAACAAAATATTTACAATATACCTGCATGATGTCATCTCAATCATAATCCTTGTGAAGACTCCATTTGACAGAGGCAGATAATGGAAAGAGATCAAATGTACCGTGCATATGTTAATTTCAATGAAATTGTTCAATGTCATGCTTTATAATACAAAATACTAAACTACACTAAAGTGCCTCTTTTACAATTTAGGTGGGATTGAAATGCATAGTATTATTTTAATGTACTCATCTGAATGGCATTTTAGGATGCCAGTTATGGTGTAAAACATAAACCCACTAGAATAATAACAATGCACATAAAATGGCACCAAACCATCCTTACTCAGTGTCTCTATTTATTTTAGCAGCTCTTCAAATATGAAATTAACATTTTAATTCTACAGATTGTAGCCAATGTACAAATGACTCTTCATCTATGTGCTCTGTCTCTCTTTGCTTCCTAAGCACAGTGCCTTAATGTGTGAATTCAATTCCATGTGGGTACCTTCAAGTGTGTGTGTGTGTGTGCACATATGTGCATATACACACACAAACACACACACACACATACACACACTCCTGAGTCATCTCCTCTGGCACAAAAAAGATGCCAACTTGGAAGATGAAAGCTCATTTACTTCCTGATTTGTTCAAAGGCAAAATAATTATGTCCTTCTATGCATGTAGACTATGCATGTAGACTATATATATATATATATGTATATATATATATATAATATTATATTTAGTGTGGGAAATTAAGAAGCCATGTTGAAACTGAGAAAACATATATTTAAAAAAGCAACAGTATCCTTACAATGATGCCTATCACTAAACTTTTAGGTTTAACTGTATGAATTTCACCAAGGAAGGTAATATCTCCACTCTAAATTATCACAAGGAATGTGTTCTTATTAGAAAGCATGGGGAAGCCCTCCTCTGGCCCAGGGATGTTTATATCTCTCTAAAAGCTTACCTTAATCCTTCCTAAATCCTGTGACACTGTCAGGAGGAAAACACTAAGAATCCAAAGAAGATGAAGTTAAAAGAAGCAAGATCTTCAGTTACTGACACCTTGGTCCTTATTTCACACTTCTCTGATCCTCAACATTGGAAAAAATATCTTCATTTTAGTGCCCACTAAGAAACTGCCAAACTAGATCCTAATTGCTGGCAACTAGAAAGAAAAAATCTTCTGATGGTGATAACCCCTAGATAAAGTTTCTGTTAGTTTCAAATGAACCAAATGGAAATTAACCTATCTTATGCTATTAATCTGTGACATCTTCATAGCTGCCACTTTTAAATACTAAGCATATGAGCTAAAATAATTTTCTACTACAGTTGTACATTGTTATTTTTATTTAATGGCCACTTAAGATAGCTTCTTTTAAATTATTACAGTAACAAATGAACCAACAAGAGTGCTAATCCAGGAGACTAACAGGAGACAAGACTGCCATTGTCATTAAAAAGAAGGATTAGATGAACTCTGGCTAAAAAGGGAGTCTTGAGACCATAAGTAGATGCTAAAGTGAAGTGTATTTCAATCCAATAGACAAAGCTTTGTAACTAATAAAGGTAGTTAACAATGATGTTTGTTTACCTGTCCTAAACCTATAACTACAGGGGTTTAAGCAAAGGCTAGAGGATCAAATATTAAGGATACCACAGAAAAGATTTCTGCTTTGATAGGAAATTTGATTAGATGACCTCTGGTCTATTCCAATACTACATGATTTCCTCTAGCTCAAAAACTAGTCTAGGGCTGAATGGGAAAAAGGAACAAGAATGAATGAGCAATGCACACTCCCTTTAAAACATGTTTACTGATAAATTTCTTTTTTACTATATGCAAAGCACCATACTTGGTTCTGGGGCTACAATGACCACTACCAAGAACAATACTAACAGCAGCAGCACCTACCCCTCAATGAATTTATATTCTATTAGGAAATGGGGAGGGACACAAAATGTAAAAGGGCAAAAGCATTTAAATATATACAAATGAATATGTGTGTATACATGTACATACCAATACATATACATATGATCATTTTCAGGAGGAGAAAATACTAACTAGATGAGATTGATCATCTTCTAAAGGATGTGATATTGGCCTGAGTATTAACAGAAATTATGGGTTTTTAAAAAATGTGATTGAGGAGGGAATATCTTCTAGGAATGAAGGAAAGCCTGTGCAAAAGTCTAGAGGCAGGAGATTTGAGGTGAAATAATTTTGAAAAACCAAGTTATATTTTGGTTTAAAGGAGACTTTAAATGGGAAGTTGTTTTTTTTTTTCTTTAGCCTAATGTCAATAGGCAGTCATGAAAGGTTCTTAAATAGAAAAATCAGACTTTTCATTTAGAAATATTTATAGAATGTAATATCATACTGAAGAGGAAAAGTGAGCTTCTAGGTAGTAAGAGTTATATTTGCCATTAATTCTAACTGTCCTCTCACAGAATGAAATATTATGCAATAAATAGTGGCTAATATTTATGAGTGCTAGAAGACTTACAAATTGCTTTACACAATGAATTCTTTTGATCTTCTCAATAACCATGGTAGGTACACTGCCCAAGCACTATTATACCCATTTTACAGATGAGGGAGAACTCAGAGAAGTAAAATAATTTGCCCAAGGTCAGCAGAGTCAGGATGGGTACTTGAAGTCCAGTACATTTTCTACTAGGCTCCTCTATCTTAAGATAACAATATTCTGTAAGACTTTCCCTATTATGGTGCTTATGAAGTGACATCAAACAAGTCATTTGCTTTAAATCTCAGTTTCTTAATCTGCAAAAATAAGATGATGGGTTAGATGAGTTTAAGGTCATTTTTGAACCTATAATCCTATGTCAGT
This sequence comes from Myrmecobius fasciatus, assembly GCA_023553655.1. Taxonomy (NCBI): domain Eukaryota; kingdom Metazoa; phylum Chordata; class Mammalia; order Dasyuromorphia; family Myrmecobiidae; genus Myrmecobius; species Myrmecobius fasciatus. Next base: position 33,305 of record JAJPUD010010707.1, read on the forward strand.
CGACATTAGCAGGCCAGAATAACAAAGGGACCATTTCATTTGTTCTTCCTGCTGTTTGCCAAATGATGAAAAAGAAAAATATGAAATAGTCTGAGTCTTCATAGAAGATAAAGACAATCTGTTATTTTTAGGGGCAAAAGAACCAAAAGGGAATAATTAGTTGCACTAAGTTGCTCTGAGTTGCCAGAATTACCACCCTGAAAGAATGTGAGGTAACATCCGGAAAAAGCAACAGGTATAGCCAAAAAAGGTGGAGTGACTGATAACTGAACCCCTTACACATCATAAATAAAGTCATGGGATTCAAAACTGAGATAAAATCTTTATCCAGCATTTTCATTTTACAGATGAAAAAATTGAGAGGTTAAGTGACTTCTACAAAAATTGCAAAGCTAGTAAGTAGGAGAGCACATAGATGAATTCATGTCTTCTTAAAATCTATCTTTCTTTATGTTATATGTATTATCTCTATTACCTAACTGGGAGCTTATTGGGGCTCACAAGTACTGTTATGCTTTACCAGAATAAATATATGAGAACTTTAGAGACCTTAACTAAAAGAAATTGAATAAAAGGTTTTAAGTTTTTTTTCCCTTTTTTTTTTAATACAGGTATTCACTAGTGAAGACTGTACTTTCAAAAAAGTCAGAATAGGTAAATCCTTTGAAAAAACAGATGCTTTGCATTTTCTTTCCTTTTATCAGAATGCTTCTAATTAAGCCTAATGTTTACTTAACCATGCTTTCATCAAAAAAGAAAGACAAAGGAAACTCCCTTTAATGTTAGCCTGCCTTCATTTATCACTACCTAAAAATCCATAAAAAACTTTTCTTTTAAATTCCAGCATTTAAAAATTCATATCATCAAATTCATAAGACAAACAATGCATTTATCTATACTAAATATGCTTTTAAACTTTAACAAAAAAAATCATTGGAAAAAAATCCCAGGAGGGTATAATTAGAAAATTTATATTTCTGAAGGTAAAAAAAATTAGATGTCTTAAAAGTCTTACCAAAATAAAAGTGCTCTCACACAGTCAGTTCATTGAGACTATTTTATAAAAGAAAGGGCAAGTGAAAAGCCCAATAGCTCAAGGTCACTGAGGCTGAAACAAGTAACTATCTTACTAATGGTTCCATTGATGAGGTCAAGAAGACCATGACACTGACTCAAATACAGAAGTTAAATAACATTTTGGAGTACATCATGGTTCATGTCACCAAAGGAAAGAACAAATGCTTTGAAGAACAAGTACAATGTCTTTTAAAAAATGAAAACAGCATTTTAAGTATCTTATTTTACTGTAATCCTAGAGAAAGAATTCAGGAAATATTCATGATTTTTGAGAATAGGTTAAAAATCCAACATTTAAAGGTAGAGATAATTATCTGCTATAAGTCTCCACCAGACAATGAGTGTGTGTGTCGTTTGTGGCTTTTCCTAATCCCCAATCATAAATTCATTAATATTATAACTCATCCACATTATACACAATCCACATTATACACACAAACTGGTTCAGGCATGAACCAAGCTTTCCTAAACCAAGCTCATCAAATGTTTTCAAGGGTTTCCAAAACTGAAACTTCATTAGGATCTTTCCATCTTCTCCTTTTCCGAAAGTTGGCAAAGACTGAAAGCAGAGTAAGAGATCTGGGCTCAAACCACTTACTACATGTCCAGCATTAGAAAATACCTGTTTGCAAAGGAAGGTCTGCTCCCAATGAAGGACAAGCCAAGTAAATGTAGACAACGTGTCTGTAAAGTTCAGATCAGCATTATATGAACAACAAAACATTAACAATTATTTAAACTTAAAAGGTGGTAAGCAAAGTAATTCTCCATTTATTTCAAAGGAAGAATCCAATGTAACATATACCACATTTTTTAAAATTCTATAATCATGAGTTTTATACTTATTACTAGAGTTACTGGAAAATGTCACTTTTCTACAGAACCATATTTCAGGAATATGTTTTCTTCCAATTTATGGAAGGATTAAATGAACAAAAAATTAGAGGGTTATAAAAAAAAAAAATGAAACTGACCCTATAATAGTAAGAAGAGGCTAGCATTGACTGGCAGAGTTTAGCACCTCCTCTGTATTTTACTGTCTTAGAGAGTTGCTCTGGGTATTGAAAAGTTAATTTGCCCAGGACCACATAATCAGTATGGCACAAACCTGAATCCAGGTTTCCCATACTTTGAAGCCAGTTGTCTATCTACTATACTTGCTGCCTCTCTAATAAAAACAACTCAGTGTAGACTGTTAATATTAAATCCTTATGATACTTTGATATATCTTTTAAAGATATGATATGGTTTTATGTTATAGAGAAGCAAAATAATTCAACATTTAATATCATGTCAAATAAATATGTATACATATATGTGTATATATATATATCTCGCTTTCTAGCTATAGATATTTAAATTGATATGTTGTTATTCAATCATTTCAGTCATGTCTAACTATTCATGACCTTATTTGGGGTTTTCTTGGCAAAGATACTGAAATGGTTTGCCATTTCCTTTGCCAGCTGAATTCAAAGATGAGGAAACAGAGTCAAACAGGGTTAAATGATTTGCCCAGAGTCACAGAACTAGTAAGTGTCTGAAATTGGATTTGAACTCAGGAAGATGAGTCTTTTGATTTTAGGATTAATATAGATAGCTTTTAGGATAAATATAGATAGCTAATTATAAATCTGTGTGCATAATTAGCTATCTATATCTATCTATATGTGTGTATGTATACGTCTGTGTGTATAAATTTTTATGTATGTATGTTTGTACATATGTGTATATATATGTGTATATATATGTGCATATATATACACACACATATATATATAGGGGAAGGAGACAGAGAGAGAGCCTATGTACATTTTGATATAGAGATAAAGTATGAAATAGCATAAATGTTTGAGTTTCTATAAATTATTGAACTGTACTTTATATCATTCTACTATTTTGCTTTAACAAGTTACATGTTACTGATAAAAATTGCTAAACTGTTACTGAAAGCAGAACTTAACAAAAAGGACCTGGCAAAAACTTGGTAGACTGGAACAGATGAGAAGAATTGAATTAACAATAAGCTCTATAATAAACAAACTTCTGCCACTAAAATATGGCTGCTTAAAAAGAAAAAAAAAGTAGCTATCTTTTGATGTTTTGATGTCAATAAAAAAGGAAGGCTAAATCAAGAAGGAAATTGAGATTAAGAGACCCAGAGGAAGACCAACAAATCAAATTTTGTCCACAAAGATTTAACTTTAATTCCAACAAGCTAATTTTTAATTTTCCTATAAAGTAAGGAGATTGGAATAGTTTTCAAAGATTCCTTCCAAATTAAAATTCCAAGAACCCATGAACTTATCTACCATCCACTGAAATAAAATATTTACATAGTTAAGTAGGGTTACTTTTTATTTAACTGAATGATAGCCTTGGATATTTATAGTGATCAAAAGTGACTTTTGGTACAAATCCTCATCCAAAGAATTGAATCATCTATGTATTTGAACAGGAGAATAGTATGGTTAAAGAGACCTCAAGATTTTTTCTTTAAGTTTGCGGAACCAGTATAAAGTGATATGTACTAAAAAATTACTGACATGAGTATGTTGTTTTTATCATGAGGAACAGTATGCATGAATAATAATAAATTATCATTTGCATAGCACATTAAGGTTTATAAAACACTATTATTATCTCATTTTATCTGCCTATTGTGCTGATGTCAAGAGGTATCTATATTTTTAACCCTTAATTTTCAGTGATTATAGTTTAAATTGCTTACCATGTAGCCCTTTCCTTTCAAAATCCATTAATTCTTTCTCTTTAATAATATGTTAATAAATTCTTCATTGCAACTCATCCCCCTATTTTCCTTCCCTCTTCCTTTCCTTTATTAAGAAAATAATTTTGCTTAGAAGACAAAGATTACATAGCCTTATGAAATTAAAGCTGGAAGGAGACTTTGAGATTAGCTAACCCGATTCCCCTGTTTCTCCTTTTACCCAATGCTTCAACATATTTTATAGAGAACATTCAATAGGATTCTGACAAGAGTGGGAATGATCTCAAAGAATAACTATATCATCCCTAAATGCTACTGTCCTGCTCCTTCCTCACATAAAAAGCATTAATCACCTTGTAGTCCATAACAAGGAACACAAAGTCTTCAGTCTCTACTACACCAAAGACAAGTCCAAGCCCTATTGCCCACCCTTCAGAAGATGACACCAAGATGGACTAAAGCTAATCTGGCACTATGTACTTTTGGCAGCATATTAGACTTCAATTCATCAGGTGCTTATTGTCTCCAGTTTAAGTTAAATACAAATTATTAATAAAACCATGAAAAAGATACCATTTTAATAATCACCCCAGAGATTTCAGACCATACTAAAACTTTATGATTGTTCTTGAAGAAAGATGGCATAACAATCCAATTTTAGACATTTATACATACACACATATATATATATATGTATAATATATATACACATAATACATACATATATATATATATAATCACTGATCATGCCTAAAGCTATATTATTCCTCTCTCCTCACCAAAAATAATAAAGAAAAGTAAAGAAAAAGGGTACTTGCAATTTCATTAAACCACTTTCCAGGAAAAGCAAAGATATTAGACAACTATCTGAGGGATCTCCTAGTGCCACACATCAGGTAAACTCATACCCTATATCTCTATATTTAGCTATTATGCTTACAAAGGTTCACAATATATAGTGGTTGCTACCCTATTGGGGACAACTATTTTAAGCCTAATTAGCATGAGATTTTTAAGAATGCAAATGCTTTTCATTTAGACATAAAACAAAATGCCATGACATTTCTTCCATCCATTTATCATAAACAAGTTAATTACTGTGTAACAAATAGCTCCTGCTAGAATCTCTGAGTTTCTAAGATGCTGGTAAGCTGATGGAGGCAAACATGATAAACCACAATGTAATGGTGAATAGCTTATGGCATAGTTATAATAAAAAAAATGACTCTGTGAAAGCTTTTGTTGTCAAATTAAGGTTAAACTATTTCCATCGGAATAACTCAATTATAAGCTGTCATTACCAGTTTAATTTGATTCGTATGACACTTTGATACATATTTTTTATTCAATGTGCTTATAAAAACCTAAAATTTACTGTGGGAGTGCAAAATTCTTCATTTCCTTGATTGTTTTAGAATTTGCTTCCTTTTCTAAAAATAATCATAAGAGGGGCAATTGGGAGGGAGAGAGTCATTTGTTAACTAATTTTATGGACCTTAAAAAGACAGCTAGCCAGTTGGATTCAGTGTAACAAAATGATGGATCTAAGCTCAAAGGAATGGACCTCTACTTTCCCCCACCTATAAAATAACAGATGATAAGTAGAGTTCCTTGATGTTTAGTGAAATTCTTCATTCAGTTATGAAAATAAGGCTCACTGTTATTTACTTCAGGTACAGTAAGTGTTTGGAAAGTAAAAAAAATAAATAAAAAACAAATGAAAACATATGGTTAAATATGGGCATTTATTTGCTTGGGTATTTATATAATGGCATCACCTACTCCTTTAGATTATAAACAATAGAAGTTTATATTCAATTCCATTCAATTCAACAAAGATTTGTTAAATGTCTCCTATTGTAAGACACCGAATAAAAAGATAAAAAGAAGAGGGAAAAGAAGAGGTGGAAGAAGAAGAAGAAGAAGAGGTGGAAGAGGAAGAAGAGGTAGAAGACGAAGAAAAAGAATAGTAGAAGAACAAGAGGTAGAAGAAGAAATGGAAAAAGAAGAGTAGAAGAAGAAAGAAGAAGAAAATTTTGCCCTCAAGGAAATTTATCATCTTCTAAAAAATACTGTTTTTTCTGAACAATATATGTGGGCATATCTGTGTATATGCTCATGTATGTGCACATATCTACATATGTGCAAATATGTGTCTGTGTATACACACACATACCCATGTATATATAAGTACAGATATAGATCCATGAAAGTCATCTTGGTAAAGTGAATAGATATTTGGCTTTGGAATCAGGAAGATTTGGCTTCAGGTCCTGAATCTGGCACATACTGTTTATATGATCCTGGGCAAGTTAATGCCTCAGTACCATAGGCAAATTACAGAAAGGTTTTGGATCTCATTGAGATTCCCTACATTGGTGAAATCATAACTCTTGTTAGAAACTAAACAAAAATAAATAAATGAATAAATAAACTCATCACAAAGAGTACTCATGCTGGGAGGGGGTGTTGTTGGGGGTGTAAATTGAATCAAGGAGGCACAATAAGTATTGCTATACTTTATATAACAATTAACCAAAGTGGAATTTATATATATATGATATATATATAAACTTAATTTTAACAGGATTATAGAGTTATATTCATCCTCAACAAATTAAAGATTCCCACAAAGAATAAATAGCATTTTAAAAAAATTCACATATGCAAACATTTACATTTCTTTTAATGATCTTTTAATCACATTCACCTAGTTTCAAAAACCTTTTTTTTCCATTTTCTATTATATTCTTCCTCATGGAGACATGAATATACCAAATGCCTACAAATTTTCTGTCGATCAATGAGGGATTCAATATCATCATCTAACTGATTTAGAAGTCATCTCAGAGGTTTCCTGATGAATTATAAGTAAAAGATGTTAGAGTCAGTTAAAAAAAAAATTCCTGATTGGTAGACTATGAAGATACAAACAGGCAGACAGATTATATCAACATAGAAACATGCTCTGTTTCAACACTCATCAAGTTAGAAGTGAAGCCCAAACTTAACTACAAACTTCTACAAAGTTTTTCATTTCAAAAAGAAAACAAGTCACACCTCAGTGACAAAGTGCTAAGAAAGTTAGTTTAAAAATAAAATATGTTTCTAACTGCCACAAAACAAGTTATTTGATAATCTATACAGTTATAAGTGTTGAAATGTAACAATTCTTTACATAAACTTCTCAACCTTCTTTACTTTGAATTCTGGAAAAAAAAACTATTACAATGGGAAAATCTGGAATAGATAAGGAACATGTAACTCAATACATTAAATATGAGGTTTCTTCTACTTAGAGGAGAAAAACAGATTTATTTCTTTTACCATGCAAATATAAAGTTTAATTAGTTTGGCTTGAAAGGGAAACAGATCAATATCCTGGATGATCTATTGTCATTTCAATTTTGAAGCTATCTTAGAGTTTGCTATCACAAAAGTGAATATAATCCTGCAATTACTATAAAGCTAATTGGTAGTTTCTTCTTGCATGTGTGTTTTCTTGTTGTCAGTGGGGCAGTAATGAAAATGAATGCCACATTTGTGAACAGAATGTCTGTAGGCTTGTTTACCACATTTGCGACAACAACGTCTGCTTTATCATGCATTTCAAAGCAGGGATAATTTAAGAGTCCTGAATTTCATACATAAAAATACTTGGGAAAAGTCTCATCTGCACATTATTTGGGTGAGGTTACAAGCCATTTTCAATTTCTTGGCCAGGAAATTTGTTACTTTACTCCAAAATGACAAAAATCCCAAATAATTTACATGAGATTCCAAATAACTTTCAGATAGACCTATTTCTATTTTGTTTACCTTAGAAACACTGTTTATGTAAAGTTCAGTGCAGAACAGTACAAGAGCCAAAATAATAATAATAATGGTTGACCTTTGTGCAGCACTTTGAAAGCCCTATGTACCTTTATCTTTTTTGAACTTCACAACAATCCTGGGAAATATGAACTACTGCCCCTTTTAATTGAGAATACCATAACTTATTTCCACCACTCCAAGACTCCCTACCTTTAAGTAACTTCTCTCCTTGCAGAACATTTTGGGAGATTAGTGCAGTGTAAGTTTCTTCGGAGAAACCTGGTTTGCAGGCTGCTCTGACTGTAAGATTTCCACTGTGGGCCTAAGGGTAGAAAAACAAATTTTTTCTTAAATAAAAATAAATGAATGAAAAATCAGCAAATGAATAACATGATTGTGTGTTCTATCTCTATGATAGCTAGAGTTTGGAAAGGGCTTCAAACTGAATTATAGAGATCTTTCCCAGACAATCTGAAAACATGGATTCTCAGCTGTCTGAAGTTATAACTGAAAGGGAGAGCTACAGAGAGAATGTCATGCAAGACAGGGAGGTATTATTCAGGAAGACTAAGCAGGACATTCATTGCATGCAAGCTTTCAGGGAACCATTCCAATGGGGCTGATAAGACAGACAGCAAGGAATGGGTTTTCTACATAATGACAAGTCACTCAAGAACAGCATGTTGACTGAGAGGTTATAGGAACTCTCCTGACTTGGATCAGATGGGCTCAAGAGCTTAGTAATGATAAAAGAGAAACTAGAGAAGTCACAAATGGTTTTCTAGGCAATATTGGACTTTATTCTTTCCTCGGAGGCCTAAGAGACTTAGGCACCCATCCCATTCCTGCTTGGTACTTTATGAAACAGGGAAGTGGGAGGGGGAAGGAAAGTTGAAGTTCTTAAAAGTATGAAGAAAAATCTCTAAATCATGCTCTCCCCTCTATCCCCTTCCCCCTAAAAAAACCCCAAAACCTGCTAGATGGGACATTACCATTTAAAGTACGAAGACAAACATACACTCAATAGTTTGGTTCCAAGTTTCATTGGAGTCAGAGAATGTAACCTGCTGGCAGATTCAAAGTAGCAGCTCTCCTTACCACCTACCTCCTCACCCTTAGGAGAGATTTCTATTACAGTTCCATATCTAAAGCTGGAGGAAGGAAAAGCACCAGCAGACTCTTTATTGAACTTGACCCGTGTAGTTCTTTTCCCTTGGAGAGTCAGGTTGATCTGGATGTTATAGAGCCCTAGGAGAGTCATAAGCATCATCCAGCTCGCTCTTTCTTTGTCTCTTTCTCTTTCTTTCTTTCTTTCTCTTTCTTTTTCCTTCACTCTGTCTTTCTCTCTCTCTCTCCCTCTCCCTTCTTTCCCTTCCCCCCACTAGCTTTCTTAAACAATGTATTAAAGACAAGAGCCAAATCATCAGAAAGAAGACTGATTTATCCAATACTCCTCAAATAATTAAAGAGATTAAAGGTAAAGCACAATATAATGAGAACTATTTCTGCAAATATGGAAATCCACTATCATGGCAGGCATTTAAAAAAAAAAAACTGTATCAAACACTTCTTTGACTTTACAATACAGAAAAATCATCACTGTCATTTCTGTTCCAAACTCAGCTGCAAGAGATGCCAGTTCCCCAGACCTCAGCTGTCTCTGACAAGATGGGCACACTTCCGAAGAAACTGTCAGGAGAATCTGGACAGCTCTGGGCTAGAGTAGCCAAGGAAACTAAAGGACCAGGTGCTGTCCTCTCCTCCTCTTTCCTAATTAACCACTCACCCAGGATACAACTTGAGCCATTAAGTGTATCCCCCACCCCCCACCCCATACATAGATCGTTTAACACATCTGGATGGGAATTATTTCCTCAATTTCGAAACAAACCAAAGACACACCCAAAATCCTTAGTTAGTTGCCAGGGCTATCACATACTAGTACAAAGTTAGCTCCAGTTTTCCCTCATAAGGATAGCTGTTGTGAGTTCATAATTCACACCAGGCCCTTTTTTCTTGTGGTTTGAAAACAAACAAACAAACAAACATTATGACTGGTTTCTTTTGCTTATTTCCGAGGTTTAAAGGCTATGCCAAGAGATTTTCCTAGAGAGATTTTTCTTTTGCATGTACCCCCCAGACCCACTCTGTTCTGGGACTATGTTTAAGTGTTTACCCTCTTTCTACACATTCTTCAAATCTGCAGACCTGGTTACAGTCTATCCCAACCTGCTACCACCACCTCGGATCACTAAACCTGCAGTGATGCTGGCCCATGCCATTTCGGGTGCAATGGGTAAACAAAAATAGACTTTCCTTCCAAAGGGAGAAGAGTGGAAGTAAGGATTAGGAGGTAGAAGGGAACACTAGAAGGAGAAAGGGCCAATTCTTGTTATCTGCACAAATTTTAAAATAAATAAGTGAAGGCAAGATCATCTTTCCAAAGACTAATAGCAGAATAAGGTGGGAAAGGGCACTGCCTCTTGCTGACCCGACTTATACTACCATGCTGTCAGAGTGCTTCAAAATCTCCCACAACCAAGAAGACGTATTCTAAAGATACTCTATTTTCAAAATGCCCTGTGTGGGGTCTTGGTATTATGGAAGTACATGTGAATGATATATTTATGTGTGCATGGGGAGAACCCCAGAGGTATGGCAACACTCACCTGCAAATACTATTTATTTATTTATTACCGCAGAAATTAGCGGAGACCGTGCTGTTCTATCTAAGCAAAGCCTAGAGCAAGGAGCAGCAGAGTTGGAACCCTGATACAGTATACACCACGACTCCTCCCCATACTAGCCAAACCCTTCCTTCCCTCCCATTCCCCAGCTCCAAGCTACACTCGCCAACTCCACAGCCGTCCTGGCTCCCCTATGAGACATAGACTGGCTCCATGCATCCGAGTCCAGAGGACCTGATGATGGGGAAGAGGAAAGAGGCTTTAGCTAGCTGGTTTAGCTACTGTAGGTAGCGTAGTAATACACACACAGAGAACCCAGCTCCGGGTACCCAGACCAAACGAACCTCCCCTGCCTTGTTCTTCTAAACAGCCCTTCAGTTTAAGAAGAAACAGAAGGGGCTTGGGGGCTGCCAGAGCTAATGAATGCATGGATGGAGGAGGCTGTGTGTGTGTGTGTGTGTGTGTGTGTGTGTGTGTGTGTGTGTGTGTGTTTTGGAGAGCATGTCAGCGATCTCAGCCGGGAGACTCAGCTACACCCCAGCACTTAGGACACAGAGTATAGGGGTGTATATGTGTATGTGTGTTCTTGTGAGTGTGGTACAGTGTGTTTGTGTGAGCGCCTAGAGAGCGAGCTAAGCCTGCGCCACCCCCGGTCGCCACCGCCTCCCCTCTGCACCCCAAAGAGCCCGAGGCTTTGGAGGAGGAGAAGGAGGAGGAGCAGGAGTGAGAGGCAGCAGAGCAAGAGGAGGAACCCGTAGTCGCTCTCCAGCTGCATCCGCGGGCGACCAAGCGGGGCACGAAACTTACCCGGAGCGAGCCGTAGACCGACAGCAGCACAAGTAGAGTTCCGGAGCCAATAGTCATTTTCTCCGCTGCGCCCGGGCGCCTGCACGCGCCGCTGCCGCTGCCCT
>JAJPUD010010707.1:49526-59695 GCA_023553655.1 Myrmecobius fasciatus
CTGGTCCCTTGCCTCCACCTTCTGGGGAACCTAACTCTCTTGCTGTCTTTCGCCCGTTTGCTCTCACTGTTTTTTCCCCTCCCTCTCTTGATCTCTCCTTGGCGTGCGCGCTCGCTCTCCCAGCCGCCTGCTCCTCTTTTTCCGCCTAGTCTGAACTGCAGGTGAAACGCGCTCCGTGCAGCTCTAGCAAAATCCCCGCCCCTCAAGCCCGGCCCCGTTCGCCTTAGACTGACAGGGAGCCTTAAAGGAGCCGCACTCAGCCTCCACCAGCACCTTCCAAAGCCAGCCCGCAATAGCTGCGACCACCTAGGGTCTCGCCCCTATAGTCTCTCTCCTTGCCTTTATATCGCAAATCGAGGTGGGATGGAGAGGAGAAGGAAGTCTTCTTTAGTCTTCTTTCGCACCTGCGAATAGAAAGAAGGAGGGTGGAGAAGGGGGCATAAGGCGCCTAATGCCAGGTCCGGGAGGTGCAGATTCTTTGTGCTAGGAAAGTTGGCTGAATGCAGATGAACTGGAGACAGAAATAACAGTAATGATAAAAATAATAAAATAATAAGAGGACCCCTACTCAGAAACACTAGTGCTTCCTTTGAGTAGAAGGGGTAAGGAAAGGTTTTTGAAGAAGAGTGACTTCTCTTTGCCAATGGAGGGACAGATATTTTCCATAATCTCCCCTTACTGTCTTTAATCCATGATAAAAAAAGGGGGGGATGTCCCAGACCCACAAGAGATGAATGAATTAAAAAAAGAGGAATTTAATGAATTAATACCACCATCCGCCCGCTTCTCTTTAGTTGAATGACTATACAGCATATTGCTTTTTATTTATTCATTCACTCATTCATTTACTTGAAGAAACAATAGCTAAGGAATGCTTCGAAGCTGCAGAACTTTTGGGAATAGGGTGACCTCTATAAGGTTAAATCTCGGCATTTACACTGTTCTCAGTCTCCAGCCGAAAACTGAGATTGTCTGGATCTGGTTCTGTATTTAATGTTAAGACTTAGGAGCTAAGAAAGAGACTTTGCATTTTGGGGGAAAAGCGAGGTGTCAATTCGCATCTGAAAAAAAAAATACTGCTAGACAGTTCGGACAGAAGACCTGACCACATTTGCTCTGGATGAGAGGTTTCTGAACCTAGGGGGAGGGGGAGACATCTAGCCTACAAGTGAAACATATGTAGGGCTCCAAAAGTGAGTAGCTGTTTGTGTCTGTGTTTCCTCTGAGGAGATAAAAGTGACTTCATTCGCTCAGATATTTTGAGTTTTCTTTGTCTTGATGTTGGAGAAGATTTATGTCTAGAATATATTAGTTATGGTTTAAAAAAAATGTCCAGTGGAAGGAGGGAAAAGAAGATTGAGTCAAATGTTTAGGTCTCAAGGTCAGAGGAAATTTATGAGATAGCTCTGAAAAATTGTGAATAATTTCCCCTCTCCCCTCCTTTTAAACTCTAGAGCAATTTAATCTGCTGGTTAAAACTGCTACACTTCTGGAGATTGGGGTTCTGATCTTAGACTCAGATAACCCAAAGTGTGAAAGAATCATAATTTGTACAATTTATGAAATAAAGATTCTGGGTGTGCTTAGGAGAATAAAACAAGGCATTAAACTAGATAAATAAAATCAGTTATACTTTCCTACCTTTCATTGATGAGTTAATGAACTTTCACAATCATGTTTGCACCACCCTTAAACCACCCATCTTGTAGTGTCCTCAGGCCTGTATAAGTAGAAATAGATTGATTATAATTTAGTTTGCATAACCTATTCAGTGTTTTTTTAAGATGCAATTTAACAGGTTTCTAGCATATATGAACACAGAACCAAGGCAATCTCTCTAGGGAAAAATTTGTTCCAACAACCAATGGGCAGAATGCCCTAAAATTTCTAAGGAAGTCTCAGGCATAATTATTTGTTTGAGATGCTTCATCAAGCCTTTTGGTATAGTTCACAGCTCCACCATAGAACTATTTTAGAACCAAAAAGTTTCATTTACAGACCTGTTTCTTTTTTGCCAAGGAATCATCTCCTAAAGATTCCAGTTGAGATGAAAATGTTTTGCAGAAGAGGTAATACTTAGCACCCAATACTGTACCTGGCCCATAATAAGCACATATTAAATAGTTGTTGATTGATTCACAGAGGAAAGGCTTCTATTTATTTTGCCTCTTAGAGACAAGTAAATGACATAGTGGATAGAGTGTAGGGCCTAGAGTCAGGAAAACCTAAATTAAAATCCCACCTCAGCTGTGTGAATCTGGGCAAGTCACTGAACTGTCTGATCAGTTTCCTTACTTGTAAAATTACAAATTATTGTAAGGATCAAATGAGATAATGTTAATTAAAGGTTTATAATAATGCTTGGCACACAGTGGGTGCTTAATGAAGGCTATTTCCTCCTTTAGAATGAGAATCCAATAAATTTAATTTCCTTTTCCTGATATCTCCTATTAATGTTGTTATTGTTGTTTCTGTTTTATTAATTTTTTTATTTTATACCAAAGCTAAACCAACGTGCTAACATCTTGTCTAACTATATACAAATATATATATGTATATATACATATATATATATATTTATATATAAAACATCCTTCACATCCCTCTTTATAGAGTAGTGTTTTATTATCCTTCTGTTCTTCTGGGCCAAGATTGGTCATCATAATTAATCAGTTCATCTGTCTTTCAATGTTGTTTCAGTTTATGATGTTGTAGTCAATACTTATATTATTCTTCTGGTCTTGGACCTTTACTTTCTGTCAATTCATACAAGGTTTTTTTTTTAATTATTCTTCCATTCCTTATGTCCTTCAAAAATAGATAGCTAGATAGCTCCTATTTTATATTTTTATGTCTCCTTCTGTTTCTTCTATCTCAAAGATATCTAGATGGTACAAGACCTGCAGACAAAAAATTGTCATTGTTCAGTCATCTCTGACTCTTCATGATTCCATTTTGGAGTTTTCTTGGCAGAGATGTCATAGGGGTTTGCCCTTTTCTTCTCTGGCTTATTATAAAAAATAAGGAAACTGAAGGGCAACTAGATGGCTTAATGGATAGAGCACCAGCCCTGAAGTCAGGAGGACCTGAGTTTAAATTTGGTGTCAGACACTTAACACTTCCTAGCTGTGTGACTCTGGGCAAGTCACTTAACTCCAATTGCCTCAGCAAAAAAAAAAAAAAAAAAAAAAAGATAAGGAAAATTAAATAACCAGGATTAAGTTACTTGCCCAAGATCACACAGCTAATAAGTCTCTAAAGCCAGATTTGAACTCAAGGACAAAAGTCTTCCTGATTTCAGGTTCTATATTTTCTCTATGTATTTGGGAAGATCTTGGTTCAAATGTAGCCTCAGACACTTATTAGCTGTGTGATCCTGAACAAGTCACTCAACCTCTTTTTTTTTCTATTCTAATAAATACAAATTAGTTTCTTAATAAATACTTGTTTCCTTCTTTCTCAAAAGATGGTGAGAAGAAATGTGTAACCCTCCATGCTTGCCGTGAAGATTATTCAGTTCTAGACCTGCTGTTTGCCTAGCTTGTTCCTCTCCAACCTCCAGCTCCTCTGTCTACTTAGAATTATTCCTTGAATTCTTTCCAGGTTCACTCACATATCAGCTCCTTTTGAAAGTCTTTCCTGATTTCTCAATTGTTAGTACTTTCTCCCTTCTGAAATATAGAGCATTGGATTTAGGACCAAAGCACCTGTATGGTCTTCTACTCCCTTTAGGGAAATCACTTAATTTTCTCTGAGTCTCAGTTTTTCTATCCCTAAAATAAAGGAAGTTAGATATAACATCCTTAGCAGCTCTTCTGCTATGAATCCATGATTTGGAATTTATTTTTTTCTGCTTACATAATAGACTGTAAGTTTCTGGAGAACGCTGACTTTTTCTTTCCTTTTTCCCCCAGTGCCTTCTATATAATGTCATACCATTAGTGGACACTTAAGTAAATTGTCAGTGCAGGCTTGATATAATGTAAATATCTTGGAGACAGGTATGTGTTGTTATGAGTACTTCTAATGTTGGAGAAGCCCTTTGTGGACTCTTCGCAAGCTTTTTCTACGCACTGTGAAATTCGGACTGGATTACCAACAGGAACTGAGAAGTTGGTATTTCTGCATAACATTTAAAGAGCCCTAGAGAAAAGTGTGCTTTTGTTCCTAAGAGATATTAAGAAAATGGATTTGTGAGGGTAAAGTATGAATATTTTCCTCTCAACACCTGTAAACTGTTGACTTTAATTGGGCTACAGATGTTCACTGAGTACAAGATTCTTTTTTCCCTGTGCCTACTACTTGTTGATTTGGGTTTTGGAGGAGTGATAGTTTAGAAGGAAATGAGCTATTCTCATTGGTACTGTTTTTCCCCTGAGTTTTCATTTGGTGTTGGTTTTTTCTTATTTTCTTTCTTTTTTTAGAACTAGCAAGAATGGAGAGTAAGAGGGAAATGTAATAAAGGTACTAGAAATTAAAGTCAATATTCATTGACTCCAGACTATATCAGGCACTAAGCTAGGTACTGATAACACAGAGATAAAAATGTAACAGTCTTTGCCCTCAGATAAGTTATATTCTCTTAGGAGAAATAACAGGTAGACATACCAGTTGAAAAATCTATCTACACACATACATATATGTATGTATGTATATAACACTATATAAAACATCTGACAGATCAGGATACGTGTGTGTTTAGATGTATACATATTTGTATAGAAATCTGTGTACACACACACACACACACACAACCATATATATAAATACACACACAGATAACTGGGCAGATCAGGAGAGGCTTCATATAGAGGGTAGTACCTGAACTGTCCTTTAAAGATAATTAGAAACTCTACTAGGTTGCCATCAAAAGGAAACCCATTCCAGATATAGGAAAAAAGTGAACTTCATCTAGATGCAGTCACGTCAAACTCAAATAAAAATACATTTCTGTGGGTTGCAAATTGATGTAGAAAACCATAAATTGCCATTACCTATGTTTAATTGTTTAACTTTATTTTATTAAACATTTCCTAATTACATTTCAATCTGGTTCATGCTGAAGTCAAGAGATCTGGAGGACTATTACAGCTTTGAAGGGGATCCAAAGGTCAAGAATCTAAGGAGAAATAATGAAAAATTGGGAAGGAAAAGAACCTGGCAGGATGAGACCTTAACCTATATTACAAAGCTATTAATCATCAAGATAATTTAGCATTTATTAAAAAATAGAAGGTCAATCAGTTGAATATATTAAATACACAACATAAAGAAGCAAAATGACTATACAGTAGTTTTGATTAAACTAAAGACCCCAAATAACTCCAGAAAAAAAATCACTATTTGACAAAAACTACTGGGAAAAATTTGAAAACTATCTGGCAAAAATAACAATAAGGGCAGCTAGGTGGCGCAGTGGTTAGAGCACCAGCCCTGAAGTCAGGAGGACCTGAGTACAAATCTGGTCTCAGACACTTCCTAGCTGTGTGACCCTGGGCAAGTCACTTAATCCCAATTGCCTCAGCAAAAAGCAAAAAAAAAAATAATAATAATAACAATAGACCAATATTTCATGCTATATGATAAATGCCAAATGAACACATGTTTTAAAGATTAAGATTGACATCATAAAAAATTGGAGAAAAAAAGAAAAAATTCCATTTAAGATTTATGGATAAAACAGTTCATGATGAAACAAGAGATTAAGGGTAATATGGAAGACTACAATTGATAAATTTTAATATAAAACATTTAAAGGGGTTTTTTTTGCAAATAAAAAAAATCAATTTCCCCCTCTTTCCCCAAAATAGAAGGGAAGCAGGTAATGGAGGGAAATCTCTTTATAGCAAGTTTCTGATAATGGTTCATTTCCAAGGTATATAAAGAACTGATTCAAATTTATGAACATAAAATCCATTTACAAAATAATAAATAGATATAGGTAGGAAAGGCAGTTTTTTGAGGAAGAAATTTAAGTTATCTAAAGTCATATTAAAAATGTGTCAAATTACTAATGATTGGAGAAATGCATTACTGAGGTTCTATCTCACACTCATTAATTTGGCAAAGTTGGCAAAAAGGGAGAACACAATTATTGAAGGACTATAGAAAAATTGGCCTGTTGATGATCTAGGTAGAATTGTGAACTGACAGCCATTCTAGAAAGCAATTTTCAAACTATGACTCCCTCCCCCCCCCCCAATTAAGTTGTACATATTCTTTTACCTAAGAATACTGTCACTAGACCTATATACCCTTTATAGTTATTTTTGTTATCTTTTACTCTCAAATAGAACCAAAGACATCAAAGAAAGAGGAAAAATATCTATATGTACAAAAAATATTTATAGCAGCTTTTTTTTCTGGTAACAAAGAATTAGAATTAAGAACATGCCCATTAACTGAAAAATTACTGAACAAATTAAGGTATATAAACATAATATATTTATATGGTGCTATAAGTAATGAAAGAAAAGATGGTTTCAGAAAAACTGAAGAAGACAGATACAAATCAGAATCAAGAGAAAAATATATGAAACATTATAAAGATAACTGAAAGAATTAAAGCCCCACATCAATATAATGATCAGTTACCATTTTAAAAGATCAATTTTGAACTATTTTCTAAAAGACCAATGATGAACTATTTTGTCCCTCTTTTGACAGAGAAGTGATATACTCAGGAACCAGAATGAACCATATTTTTGGACATGACCAATTTAATAATCTTTTTTGCTTGTTTCATATTTGTTACAATTGTTTTGATTTTCTTTTTTTGGATACAATTGTTTTCATATTTGTTACAATTGTTTTGATTTTCTTTTCTTTTTTGTTATAATTGTTTTCATATTTGTTATAATTGTTTTGATTTTCTTTTTTTTCCAAACAGGTGTAAGAAGTAGGAGGGAGAAAAAAATATAAATTTTGGTAATTGATATAAAAAAGGCAAAATCAATGACTCTTAAAGTTGGAAGAGGCCCAAGGAGTATATAATCAACCCCAAAATTTTATACATAAGAGAACTGAGGCCTGAGGAAACAAATAGGTTACAGAATCATATCAACTCAAAGTCAATTTTAAAGGCTATGTAGTCCACCCTTAAATGAACAGTAATTCTCTCCAGTTTCTAGTCATAGGGGATCAACCACCAGTGATGAAAAATCAGGTATTTTCCAAGACTACTTATTCTACTTTTTTTGACTTGAATAAAGTCAAACTCTACCACTCTACAATATCTATCTCTTCCTTTTAGTTTTCTCATCTGGACCAAAAGGCACAAATGTTATCCTTCATTGACTTTACTAGTTCTTCAGAGGAAGATAGTTATGTCCTCCCTCAGCCTTTCTTTCTATAAGATAGACATTCCCAGTTCCTTCAGATTCCAAGTCACAGAGGGAGTTAATGATTTGAGAGCAAACCCTTACTTTATGATACTTTATTTGGGACTGACTTTGATAATTGTGTTCAGGGCACAGAGAATATTGTTTTGAATCTCCTCAAGAGAGTATAAATCTCTATATTCTGAGGGTGGATTTTTAAATCTTTAAGATTAGATCTTTAAAAAGAACTAAAAGGGGTGTGTGTGTGTGTGTGTGTGTGTGTGTGTTTGTGTGTATGTGTGTATTCTTTATCACTATTAAAAAATGGCAGATGATCAAGCAGAGTAATAGTGTTTTGGAGCCAAACCATGTTGTGGTTCTACAATTTGTTGGAAGAAAGTTTAGACTTGTTGTCCCTGGTCTCAGAGGACAAAGCTGGGCTGGATGAGTGGAAATTACAAGGATAAAGATTTCAGTTTAATATAAAGGAAGACTTTCTAAAAATTAGAATTACACTGGGCGGAGCCAAGATGGCAGAGTGAAAAGGTGACTCTCTGCATCCTCCTCTGATCTTCTCTCAAATCAACAATAAAATAATCCTCTGAACTGATCTTCAAGTCAAGGAATCCAGAAATATTTGGATACTGCTTGCAGATATCTCTGAAAAACTTCATATCAGGTTTGTCTAACTCAGACAGAGGGATAAACAGAGGACTCCGGTGTCAGAGAACTCTGGTGTAGGCTGGAAGTGAGGGTGGGACTCAGCTCAGCTCAGCTCTTCCTGGCTGAAGCTCCAAACTCCAAACTCCAAATTCTAAACACCTGGAGTTTATCTGAGGCACTCGGGACACTCTGCCCTGATTGGGGGCAGGTGTTCTGGCTGACTTGCCTTGTTTAAGGAGTAATTCGGACTTAGTCCTAGCCCACACCGGCCCAGCACCTTAAGTTAATTCGCCGAAGTGCCCCAGGGCAAAGATCTAAAGCTGCCTTTTCAGCTGCCGTTTTTTTTTCCCTACCTTAAAGAGATATCCACACTGTCTAAAAAAACAAATGAAGAAGCAAAAGAGAGCTCTCACCATAGACAGCTTTTATCAAGAGAAAGAAGTTATGACCCCAGATCCAGAGGTTCCTTTAGACAAAACTCCAAAGGAAGTTATTAAGGACCATCACTGGTCCCCTTTTCAAAAGGTCTTTCTGAAAGATTGCTTAAAGAACCTAATAAAAGAGCTGGAGGATAAATGGGAAAATAAATTGAAATCAGTGCAAGAAGGATACAATATCTTGCAAGAAGGATATGATGCCCTGCAAAAGAGATATGAAAAAGACACCAATCTATTGAAAAATAAAATTAGTGAAGTGGAAAAAGAGTGCAATGAACAAAAAAATTCAATTGGCCAGTTGCAAAAGGAGCTTAAAAAGGTAACAAGAAAAAAACACTTTAAAAATAAGAATTGAACAAATGCAGGTGGCTGACTCAATAAGACTTCAAGAATCAGTCAAACAAAAACAAAATTTAAAAAATTAGAAGAAAATATGAAATATCTCCTAGGAAAAACAACTGACTTGGAAAATAGACCTAGGAGAGACAATCTAAGGATTATTGGACTTCCTGAAAGCCATGATGAAAAAAAGAACCTAAACACTATCTTCGAGGAAATCCTGAAAGAAAACTGCCCTGAGATTGTAGAATCAGAAGGCAAAATCACCATTGAAAGAATTCACTGATCACCTCCTGAAAGAGACCCCAAAATTAAAACCCCAAGGAATATCGTGGCTAAATTTCAGGACTATAGCACCAAGGAAAAGATTCTGCTAGCACCTAGAAAGAAACAGTTCAAATACCGAGGATCAATAATTAGAATCACACACGATCTCTCAGCCTCCACATTGAAGGATCAAAGGGCCTGGAACCAGATATTCCGAAGGGCAAAGGAACTTGGATTACAGCCAAGAATAACCTATCCAGCTAGAATGAGCATTATCCTCCAGGGAAGAAGATGGTCATTCAATGATATAGGTGAATTTCACCTATTTCTAATGAAAAGACCAGATCTGAAGAAGAAATTCGACATCCAAACACAGAACTCAACAGATGCATAAAAAGGTAAAAAGGAAAGGACTCTTGAGAACTTTATTTCTACTAGGGGGATACTTAAAGTTTGGGGGTATAATTAACTAGATATACTTTGATAATATGAAAAAGAGAACTAGAGGGGAATAGGTTGTCATACTCGGGAAAAGAGGGGAAAAGTGGTAAAATAAGATCTAAAAAAAAGGAGGTAAAAACAAGGTAAAATCTCTTGAAGAGGCAAAGAAAACCTAATATAATCGAGAGAAAGAGGGGATGGAGATGAGCATTGTGTAAATCTTAGTCTCATCAGGTTGGGCTCTAAAAGTGTATATCAGACACTTGATTTCACATTGTCTGTTGCTAGAAGGAAGTGGGAGGGAAAGGAGGAAAAGAAAGGGATAAACTAATAGAAGGGAAAATAGAAGAATCAGGGGAAAGGAGTAAAAACAGGGGGAAGGGATATAAAGGGTGGAGTATTGTTTGGGTGAGGGGGTCATCAAAAGCAAAGTACTGAGGAGGGGGGAAGGGAGAAAGGGGAAAGGAAAGGGGAAAACATAACTTGGGTAAATAAGATGGCAGGAAATAAAGAATTACTTATTCTATCTGTGAATGTGAATGGGATGAACTCTCCCATAAAGCGGAAGCGGATATCAGACTGGATTAAAAACCAGAATCCCACAATATGTTGTCTACAAGAAACACATCTAAAACATAGTGACACATATAGGATGAAGGTAAAAGGCTGGAGCAGAAAATATTATGCTTCAGGTGAACAAAAA
>JAJPUD010010708.1:0-49402 GCA_023553655.1 Myrmecobius fasciatus
AGATAGATATAATTCTAACTCAGTAATTCTTCTCTGAAGAGAGCATCGGCCCCTGGCTCCAAGTTCCTGCTTCCAGTCTTGGCAGGAATGAAAGTCTCTCTTGGAGAAAGAAGGGTGGGAGGAGAAGAGATGAGACATGTCTATTCAGCCTCCCTTCAAGCCTCATAATGACACCTTCCATATTATATGTGAGGGACAGTCCTTCATTATAATTGTATTTACCTCACAGTGGATACAGAATTCCATTGTAACAACAAGAATTAGCATTGGGCTTTGGGGGTTGAGGGTCTTGCTCTCTTGTTCTCCACTAAAGGTTCCCTCACTTCTCTGGTCCCCAAACATGGGGACCAGGCTCAGATCTGAGAAATCTGACCTCTGAAGAGAGAGGGAAGGCTCTTTTTTTCTTTTACTTTTTAGAACTTAACACCTTCACCCCAAAACTTCAGGCAAAATTACTTAAAACCTGCATCGGCTCATATCTAAGTTCTTCCCCACCCCCAAAGGGAAAAGTAAAAAGACCTGTCATTGCACAATATAAATCATTTCTTCCCTTCACACTAAAGCAGCAGAAGTGACATAACTACTGTGATGCTCTCCTCTGATGTTGAGATTTAAAACCATCAAGCACAAAGCCATTTATAAGACTGCTGAATAGGCATTTTATATTTAACTTTGGCTCAGCCCTGTCCAAACAATTCCCTTAAGAATGTCTCCTGTCGAGCTGGAGCAGAGGTGGAGCTCTTCCACCTGCTGGCGATTATCTTCTCGGAGAAGATTGCAGCTGCAGAACATGCCTGCTTGCCAGTCACATTTCCCAACCTCTTGGGCTTATGAGGCTGCCTCCCAGGATGGATGGACACCCTATCTCAGGATTGGGTCACCTATGTTTGGGAAAGGAACATAAAACAGAAGTGGCAGCCCGGGGCCCAGGGCCAAGGCTCAGGCTTGCCTAAGCCAACATATGTGCTGTGGTTGCCATGTGCTCACTGTGACTTACACATTTCTGCCAGAGTTGAGGAGGGATAAAAGCTTGCTCCCCCAACCCTCCATTGAGAGGCTCCCAAGTTTAACAGATGGGGAAAAAAGAGACAGAAGAGAGGAGAGCTATTCCTTTAGTAAGGTCCACTGAGTCAGCAGCTCATCCTGCTCAGTGGTGAATGAGGGGAATTGCTTTGTCATCTCAAAGTCCAAGCCCTTTCGGTATTGAGTCATGTGCCCTAAAAGTTGCCAGGGGAATTGCACTGAATATTCAATGGGACAGTCTGTATAACTCCATCCTCACACATTCTTCAATGTATAATGTCCCCACACGTCTACCCTCTCCTCTCTCTGTATTTACATACATATGCATAAATATTATCATACATTATAAAATAGATAATAGTTGATTGATTAAAATATATATGTAGGTATGTGTGTGTGTATGCAAATTGCCGCCCTTTTTAAATGTGAGATATGGAGAATTGCTTAAAGGAAGGCAGGACTATATATCTTTAGCATCTCCTCTTCCAATAATTCTTCCCTAAGGAAAAACTTTGATTCCTCTCAGGAGGGAAAAAAGAAGCAAAGGGTTAGGACCAGAGGCAACCACTCTGCTTTCCTCTGAGAGAAGGGATATCATTTTAGAATAATATCTATTTATTCCCTTAAATATTAATCTAAGGCAAGGCTTCTTAAACTTTTCTCACTTGTAACTCCCCAAGAAATTTTTATCTATATACTCTAGGGATATAGATATACAAAATGGTATACAAACCATTTGCTGATAATAAATTATAATTTTGTGACCCTTATATTCAGTAATAAAACCCCATATGGGGTCACAAACCACAGTTGAGGACTTGGGGTCTAAGGGACATATATATATATATATATATATATATATATATATATAATTTTATGATTCAAGTTAAATTCTAAAACATTTCATTAATGGAAAAATAAGATCCCAAGCTCTAAATCTAGGACTTGACTCCCTTCCCAACAAATATCAGTTTTACAATGAACCCACATAACAAATAGGAAAGACTGATCCACGTAGATAGCAAAACAGAAATCAAAGAGAATATATATGCATATATACCAGACAATACAAAGTGAAGGAATTCTCCCATTGGAGTGAGTCAACTTAGCTCAGTCAAGAGATTCCCAGATCTCACTCAGAAGAAACTTCCCCAAAGTCTCTTACATGAACTTAATTCTTCATGTCAGCTTGTTTCCAGAATTTTTTTTTCTCTTCTCATGCTCCCAAAGAAAAATTGGAATCCCTCATGTCTTTTTTTCTGGAAACTGAAAGCCAGAAAAACCTAAAGAGCCTGGATCTCTTTTTTCTCCCCCTCTTTCCAACTTTGTCCTACCCTTCACACAGGCATGGGATGCTGATCTTCACCATTGAGGGGAGAGTCTAATATCACTAGATTTTGGGGCGCTTGAGTTATGTACACATATGTGGGCATACACATTTAGGTACACACATATATGTATATACATCTATCCATATATACATATATATGTGTTATTGAAACTAGAGGGGACACAAGAAGGCACAGAAAACAAATGACTTAGTGTCTCGTGTGAAGAATAGCGATTCTCCGTGATATTTGTATGTTTCTATTAGTTTCACTATAAATTAGGACATCTTTTTGCAAATGTGAGCTGTGTAGATGTTTCTTTTAAGATGAGCTAGAAGCTGAATGATAGAAACAAGATGCAGCTCCCTGATTCTGTGTGTCTGAAATGAATTATGTATATTATAGATGGAGTGAAAAAAAGTGGAAGTGAATCCAAAGGGAGATGGGCTTCAAATGAGGAAGTGACTGAAAGAGAAAGGGAAGAAAACGTGAGCCTAATAAGAAAAAAGAGAAGAGGGGATAAAGAAAACCAAGAGGAGGTAAAACAAGTTGCTGCAGAGAACAGAATAATTGAGAGAGACTAAAAGAATCCAGACAACGAATGCTAAAGAGAAAATTTCTTGTATGAAAGTGACTTGGGGCAGTAGAAGAAAAAAAGACTAATTGAAAAGGTTGTGGTCAGAATACAGGAGTACAGACCATCAGCTCATGGCTCCAAAGTTCCAATTTCAAGATGGAATATAAGGTTGTAGCCAGCCTTCAGTCAGAAAGGTCCTGGTTTTACCAGTACCTGAGTTCAGAAATAGCCAACCAGCCTAGGGGGTGAAACATGTTGAAACAAAAAAAGCCAGACATGTATTAAGCTGTGCCAAGAATCTATGAATAAGCTTAATACCTGCAATTTAACTATCTGTGTATAGTTTATACACCTAAATTCCTCTTGTTGTGGTAAAGTATACTTTACCCTCTAAGTAGCTACCTTATTATATCATAATGTACTATTTACTCATTCAAAATGATGGAGAGATTCATAGTCCTAACACTATATAGTCTAAAAAAAATTCCTCAGATTCTTGGTTAGGAAGAATAGAATTTTTTTTATTAAAGCTTTTTATTTGTATAACATATATATGGGTAGAGTAGAATTAATTTGAGTTAATTGTAAAAGGGATGAGAGTTGAGGGATATATTTGAAAGTATCCTGCACGATTTCAGCATCCTTGGCTGGCTGAGAATCTGAAAATGGTTTTACTTTCAAAATTAATTAAATCCATGATAGGAATTTATTTCATTATCATTTCTCCATTCCTTTAAAAGAAAATATTACCATATTACTCCTCAAAATGAAAAATTACAGGTAGTTGAAGATTCAAGTGAAACAAGATTTATTATGTTAAGTTTACCAAAGTATTTTGATATTATGCTAAGATGTAGGATGCCATCTTCTATTCTAGAAGGCAAATAAAATATTTGCTTGACTAGTTCTTAAAATAAGAAACATAAATTAACAACTATGTATATAAATATTCAAAATCTCTAATAATCAGGGAAATGCAAATCAAAATGATTTTGAGATTTTAACACCTATCAAATTGGTAAATCAATCTATTAATTGCCCAGCATTTATTAAGTGCCATTTATGCACCAGGTATTAGAGATTCAAATACAAAGAACAAAATAATTCCTACTCTCAAGGGACTAATAACCAAGAGATTGAATCTCTGATTTTATTGGGGGGAGAAACTCTAGATTGAGGAAATTTCCTCTAGCAATGTACAAAGACATCTCTAAAATTTAAACATTTGTCTACAGCAGGGGGAAGCAAACTTTTTCTATAAAAGACCAGATGGTAAATACTTTAGGCTTTGTAGGCCAACAGCCAAAACTGAGGATATTATGTAGGTACTTATGTAATAAGAGAAAAAACAAATTTCCACAAATTTTTATTGACAAATTTCAAAATATAGTCATAATAATTGAATACTTTAAAAAAAAATACAGATATACTAAATGAGAAGAATGGCATTCTATTTTTGAGAATGACATTTCATTTAATTGTAGTTCAAAGTTAGTATTCAGGGGCAGCTAGGTGACCCAGTAGATAAAACACTAGCCCTGAAATCAGGAGGATCTGAGTTCAAATCCAGCCTTAGATAATTAACACTAGTTGTATAATCCTGGGCAAATCACTTAACCTCAATTACTTCCCACCTCCCTCCCCCCAATACTGATATCATCCATGGGTTAGAATTGTAATTGAGTATATTCATTGCTTACAAGACATTTACACAATTCTGTTAGAATCTACTCTTGATATTTGCCTTTTAGCATGTTATTACATTGTAGATTAATCACTTCAATCTGAAGATTAGGTGGGAGCTCCTTAATTGTATTATTAATTAGATTTTGAAATGTGGAGATTTCTTTAGCATTTGCATTGAGATTCAAAAAAAAATGCTGCTTGGAACTGCAGTTTGAATTCAGAAAATAGATCTATTGCAAATGTTTGGGAATCTTATTGAAGTTCAGTCCTGTCCAGTTCTTTGGTATCCCATGTGGGGTTTTCTTGTCAAGAGTACTAGAGGTTTGCCATTTTCTTCTCTAGCTCATTTTATAGGAAAATGATTCTTCCTGACTTCAGGTTCAGCCCTCTATCTATCAGTACCACCCAGATGACTCTTATCTGAAAATATCTACCACAAATTTATGTGAGAGATATCACTTATTATTTCAGCTTTCAGTAGCATAGGAAATCAAGTTTGATATTCATTATTTGTGATTCAAACTTTTTGTCATACAATTAATATTAATGCAAAATAAATTTGCATATAAACATTGATTTGCCTTGTAATTTTAGGCTGGATTCATTAAGATACATTATTGAATCTGTAACAAAAGCCAATTTCCAAAACTATTCAATGGTCAATAATAATTACTAAAGGCAGTCCTAGTTCAGAAAAAAAATCATAGTAAGTTTAAAAAATCACAATAAATTTTTTTTCTTTTTTTTTCTTGTTTTGACATGCCCTTGATATTTTTTTTAAAAATGTCACAGTATGGCAATAAACTTAGCCCTTGAAACATTGTAGAGTTATAACCTTGACCTTCCTGCAGCCACTGCTGCCAAGTGCCAAGAGTGCTCTACACTCTCTGTTTCAAAAACTACCCGAGTCTGTCATTTGTGGCACAAAAGCAACAAGAGACAATATCTAAACATGGCTGTGCTTCAACAAAATTTTATTTTAAAATATTTTTTAAAACTACCTATTCTTAATTCACTCTACCCCAGAGCACTGAAAGTTTAAATGATTTTTTTGGTCAATTAGTTGTGTCTGACTGGCCCCATTTGGAATTTTCTTGGCAAAGATACTAGAATGGTTTGTCATTTCCTTCTCCAGCTCATTTTACATATGTGGAAACTGAGACTAATAAAGTGACTTGCCCAGGGTCATACAGGTAGTAAATGTCCGAGGCTAGATTTGAACTCATGTCCTCTTCACTCCAGACCCAGCACTCTATCCATTGTGCCACTTAGCTGCCCAAATAGTTTTCTAGCATATGTCAAAGATTAGACCTCCTCCCCCCCAATGCAAGGGACAGTATCTTTATGGTTTGGGAATCACTTTTCTTCCTCATAGGAATCTAGATTGTTGTGCCTTCCAATTTAGCTCTGCTAGCAATTATTACTTGCACTCTGGTTGTCTTTGATGCATCCATCAATTGTCTTCAGATCTGGCTCATGCCCCATAAGGGTGCACAGGCTGTCTATTAAAGACTTAACATAAGTAAGCAGCTGGAGGGCATGAGCAGCTTGGCTCCATCCTGATCACTATTCTCTCACATTGCTATTAACCTTCAAAAGTTCCTGTGGTTTTTTTGTTAATGACTCATGTTCTTTCAGGTCTGTCTGCACCTACCTGTAGCCACAAACAAGGCAAATGAAATTGACATCAGCATCTCAGGAGTACTGCTGGGACTGTTATACTTGAGCCCAAGCAATCTACTTCATGAGGATAAGATGAGGGAGACATAAAGCTTGACAGCAGCTCCTCTGCAAAAAGCTCCTGTGGTTTTAATGGAATGCAAACTCAATATGAGTCAACCGTATGGCATGGCACCCAAAAGAGTTTATGCAACTGGAAGCTGTATTAAGAAAGGCAGAGTGTCCCCAACAAAGGGGTGGTGGTACTTCTGGTCCCATCAAACTACTAGAGTATTAGGTTCAATTCTGGGAACTGTCTTTTTAGGAAGGATATTGAAGGAGGGAATAAACATTTATGCAGCACTAAGTTAAGTGTTTTTTGCAAAAATGATGAAATTTAATCTTTACATTGACCCTTTGAAGAATGAGTTAGGTGCAATTAATATCCCCATTTTACAGTAAAGGAAACTGAGGCAAACAAAATAAGTAACTTGTCCAAGTTCATGTAGCTAGTAAGTGTCTGAGACAGGATTTGAACTCCAGGTCCAGCATTTTATTCACTGTACCACCCGCTCCCTCTGATAAACTAGTGAATGTCTTGGTTTTAAAGGAAGACTTCAAGAATAGTGAAAGGTCTTAAAATCATGTATCATATGAGGATCTATTGATAGAATTGAAGATGGCAAATCCAGAGACATAGATGGAACATGATAGCTGTGTGACACAGTGGAAAGAGACCTGACTCTGGAGTCAAAGGGACTGAATTCAAATCCTACCCATGTGTATCCTTCCTACTTTAAGGACTTTGTACAACATCTTTTAGGCCTCCAGTTCCTCATTCGTAAAATGATGGAATATAGTACTCTATGGCTTCTTCAGTCTCTTTGAGCTCTAGATCCAAGATATTATGGTGCCATAAAAGCTGTCCATCCATTTTAAAGGATTTTAAGTTGGAAAGGGATTTAACTTGTTGAAGTAGGCCCTACAAGATAGAGGAGCAATGAATAAAAATTTCACCTCCCATGCTTAAAATAAGAGAATTAGACAAGATGACTTTTCCAGTCTCTTCTATTTCTAGAAATATGATCCTATGATCATTTAAAGTTGCAAAAGTTTAATTTGATGTAAGGGAAAATGTCAACAATTAATTCAATTTAATTCATTCCAATAAAGATTTTATTAAGTATGAACCATGATCAAGGTATTGGACTAAATGTTCAAGCTTACTCAAATAGCTTACATTTATCTATGCAAATAAATAAATACATACATATGGAAAGAGAGAGAGAGAGAGAGAGAGAGAGAGAGAGAGAGAGAGAGAGAGAGAGAGAGAGAGAGAATCATTTCAAGAGGGAGAGAGTCCTAACTCAGAGCTCAGAAAAGGACTCCTATAGGACTAGACCCTGAACTAGGCATGTAAGGGAGCCAGGGACTTTCATTTGGTAGAAGGAGGGATAAAGTGTATTCCAGGTCCAGGTTCAGAGAGAGAAAGCAGCATGTAACTATGGTAACTGCACATCCCTGTTTGACCTTAACATTGAGGGAAGTAGGGATAAAATAATAGGATAAAATAATACTGGAAAAATAAGAAGGTATAATAATGTGAAGAAATAAAATTATTATTGTGGGCATTATCTTATAGACAAAAGAGAACCACTGAAAGTTTATGAGTAGTAGTAGAACATGGTCAGATCTGGTTTAAGCATATTATTGTTGCAGCTATGAGAAAGACAGATTGAAGAAAAAATAGATTAGGCATCTATTGTAATATTGTAGGTGAGAGATGATGATAGGGCAGGAACTGTGTGAGTAGAGAGGAGACAGTCATGGATGTTGTAGGCAGAATCAATGTAACCTGGCAATTGATTGGGCATAGAAATTGAGGAATTAGTAATCAAGGGTGACTTTAGGGTTTTGAATCTGGATGTTGGGGAGAATAGGGATATTTTTAGCAGATAAGAGAGAAGTTTGGAAGAACTAGTTTGAGAAGAAATACACTGAGTTTCATTTTGTTGAGTTGATGTGCCTCTGGGACATCCAAGTGTAAATGTTCAACAAGCAGTTAATAATGTGAGATTATATATGTGTGTGTAAATAGATATTTAAAAAGATAGATTTGAGTCTTTTGCATAGATATGACAATTGAACCTATGAAAATGGATGAGATCATCAAGGAGAGAATGCAAAGAAAAAAAAAGGGAAGAAGGCTCAGGACAGTTCCTTGAGGGATAATCACATTTAGTAGGTGAGAAGAGGTATGATGAGATTGAGGAGGGATAGTAAAAGAAAAAGAATCAAGACAGTTCAGCAACATGGAAGCCAAGGGGGAGACTGGGAGTCATGGGAGTACTATTCAAGAAAGATAGCGGTGTTGACAATATCAAAAGCTATGGAGTGGAATGAGCACTGAGGGGGAAAAAAATCACTAAAGTTAATAGTTAAGATCTCATCAGTAACCTTGAAGAAACTAATTTCATTCAATTGATGGAGTCATGGGAGCAAGTGGTAGAAAAGGGAGTAAGAGGTGAGAGGATAGAGGCAATAAATGTAGGCAACCATTTTGGGGAGTTTGGCAAAGAAAAGGAGAAAAGATAAAGAAGGGCATCTTGAAGGGAGTAGCTTAGAACTACTCTAAAGTGGATTGGGCTGCCTTAGGAGATAATGGTTTCTCCCTGTGTGGTAAGGGTCACTGCCCATCCCCTCCCTCCCATCCAATTGATCTATCAGAGACTTGTCTTAAAAAAGGCAAAAAGAAATTTATTGTTTTTTCATGAGAAAGGACATCTCCAATATTGACCAAAATTGGGTCAGTAAGGAAGGGCAAGAGTGAACAGTTCTTAGCAGGTTTATATAGACCCTAAAGCTGAGTCCCTCCCCCAGCCCAGCCCACCCCTACCCTTCAGAGATTCTCTCGGGAATTTTCCCCAGCAATAAAAGAGTCCAAAACATAGATGTTTGCTTAACAGGTAGGTAGGAAGACTTGTCCTTTGACCCTTCCCCCATCCCCAATGCATCAAGAAGTCTTCTACAGAGTAAAGCACAAAAAAGGTTCCTTTTAAATCTCAGACCACCACCCCCATCACAAAACCCAATCCCTGCCCCCAAGGAGCTTGCATTCTAACATTTTTTGAGGGAGATAACCTCCACTTCTACCACCCACCCATGTCCCTGGGGGTCTCAGTTCTCTAATTTAAGTTTCATTTGTCCAATTTAATTTTTTATAGCTGGGGAAACCAAATAAATATTCATCCATTTCTCATATCCCACCTGAGAGATTTCTAGTAAATATTGAATGACCCCTTATCAGGGATTTTGTATGAGACAATCCTGTTCAGATATGGGTTGGACTGAATAACTTTTAATGTCATTTAAAAAATCATTTTAAATTGGAAACTTGCTGATTCATAGAAATATGGGAATACATATGAAATAATGTAGAGATTTTTCCTAAAAATTGGTCTGCTTTAGTAGGTAGAACCCTCTCTCATTGAAGAGCATCAACAAAAGCTTGGAGTGTTTTAGACAAGATTTTTCTTTATGGGTACATTAGATTAGCACATATCTTAAAGTTTTCCATTCATGACTCCTTTTCACTGAAAAATTTTTTACACAACCCCGGGTATATAGGTATATAAAAATAAGTAAACAAAATATTAACAGATAATAAATTATAATTATTTTAAATGATTCTTGGATATATAAATAATTTTATCATTTATTAAAGATGAAAGCAAATTTGCATACTAATGCAATGATGTGCTTACTTATTTTTAGATAAAAAATTAAATCATGGTAGAATATTTGATACCTTTTACTGTTGCAGTTATATGACCCCATATGGAATCAGGACTCAGTTTAAAAAGCTTTGGAGCTGAGGATCTCTGAGTTTTTCCAATCTTTAAAATCTGTTATTCTTTGATTTTGTGAAGAAAACAGAATCAAAAGAACATATATAATGACTATAACTATGTAGTTAAAGTTAATAGTGACAATAAATTATAACACTGACTATATTCCTCTGTCAGGAAAAAGTCCACCCAGCTATTATCAGATATAACCAATTCCCAGACTATTCTGTCTGTACTGAGTGATTGTGATTTGTCTATTCCTTAAACCTCTGTGCATCTTTAAACAACCTTTGAGATATTGATTAGCATATATTTAGACAGTCTGGGACCTAGTCTGCCGGTTGCATTCTATCTGGCTCCTTGAGTTCTCCCATCTTTGAACTCCCTGGTACTTCTTCTCTTCCTTGAACCTACTCCTCTCTCTTGAGTTCTAGTCTTTACATCTGGAAAACCCACAAGGTTTTATTTCCCATATAAAAGATCTGCTTATGATGAAGAACTTTGCTAAGTTCTTTTCAGGACTAAGCCCACCATTATTCTCTCTCTCTACTTCATAATGCCTTTTCCTTAATGGCTCTTTTCTCCTTATTCTATCTAACTGGTAAGTCTAACTTGCCAATCAATGGTTTACTTCCATCTCACGGGAATGTTTCCTTTAATAATTGTGGGTTCCCCTGAGAAATTGTCTTTTTCCTTGCTAACTATATGATTTCCCAACATTATTTCATATTTGCCACTCCTAGTGTCTATTTTACCTTTTATTTGTGTCTGTAACCTATTACCCTTAATAAATCTGCCTTTTGCCAAAGAGAATGACCATTGTAAATTTGTCACATGTTTATTTTGAATTAGGAATTGCTACCTCAACCTCATCATATATTACATGTATGTATGTATCTATATGTGTGTATATATACATATATGTATATCCCAATATGCATATGTGTATATATGTTTGTATACATATATATCTATACCTATCTACCACTTATAGGATATAGAAGGGATCTCAGAGGCCACAGTATGGCCTCTTTAGTTTACAGAAAAGAAATCCAAGGACCAATATAGGAGAAGTAACAAGAAATTGAAACCAAGAGAATCATGGGATTATGGATGTAGAGCTTAAAGGGACCTTAGAGGCCAGTGAATCCAAATACTTCATTTTAAATAAGATAAAGATTTGAAAACCATGAGAAGTTAGTTCAGATAACCCAGGATCACATAGCTAGCAAGTTTTTGAAGCAGGATTTGAAGCCAAGTCTTCATAACACTAAATCAAGAACCTTATTATGAGCAATCCTTCATTACAAAGTGCTTTCTATAACTTCCTTCAGGGTATCATTATAGCCCCCCCATTTTACAGATGAGAAAACTGAAATTTTGAACTTTATGACACACCTTTCATGATCACACAACTATTAAGCATCTGAAGTAGGATTTAAAACTTAAAGTCTAGTATGCTTTCCATGATGGCATCCCATTTTTCATCTCTACCATTTCCAGCTTTGTGTCATCACATTATTTCAAATATAATGATTACATGCTCCTACCATGCAAAGAAAAAGAAGTGTCTGACTACATTTCAGTTTTTTTGTACAATAAAATGAGGGAGTTGGAAGTATATTATTATTTCTGTAGTTTTCTGACCAAACTGGAAAAATTGAGTTGTAAGGCAAGTTCTTTGCCTTCACCCAGTTTCTCAATTTCTAGTGGCCTCAGAAAAATAACATTGTTCAACAAATATTAAAATGGGCAATTTTCCTACCCATCATCTCATCTTCAGAATCTTTCACATTTCTGTTTACAAAACACGATTCTCAGGGTACATGTCTTGAACCTGTCTTCAGAGCTTCTGTTTAGGAGTGAAAGATATCTCCTGCTCTTCAGAGTAAATGTGTGACTTGGGATATTAAAGTGAATTTCAATACTTCCCAACTCCCAGATGGCTTTTATTCAAACCATCTACCTTATTCAGGTAGAAAACATACATAGTTTTGTTAAGAAATAACCACAAAGTTCATTATTTCTGATTTCCTGAGCTCTCTCTTCAGAATTGCATAGAACAGAGAAATGTGACTTTCAATCTTCAGTCTAAATGCCATAGACTTGAAATCCAATAAAAAGGATATGAATATGTGAACAACTTTCCTTTTTGGGGACATAGACCATAGAAATCCCGAGCAGCCTTATTCTTATAAAAAAATTTTCAATACAAGAATTAAAAATTTGATCTACTATCTGTATAACCTTAGGTAAATCATTTACATGAGAGTTTTCTGGACTTCAGTTCCTCATCTGTAAAGTAAGACAATTGGACAAGATGAATTCTGAGGACTTTTCCAACTCTAAAGGTATATTCCTTTATTCTTCTAAAGATGTTTTATATGATTGCACATGTATAACCTTTATCAAATTGCTTACTGTGTTAGAAGAAGGAAGATGAAGGAAAGGAGGGAAAAAATGGAACATAATTTTTTAAATGAATGTTAAAATTCATCTATGGCTCTACTTTTGCATTTTTGGATTTCTTTCTCTCCCATTTTCAAGGGTAAGCAGCTTTCTTGTCCTTAAAGATCACTGTCCCTGTAGCCCCTTCCTTTGCCTGATCAGTTCCAATCATCACTCTCCTCCCCCTCACATGCCCATCTCCATTTCAAGGAAAATGTCTAAGACAGCTTTCTGGCTTCACTCCTTCATTCCCCTTTAGGTCTGTTCTTGCCCATTTAAGATTTTTTTTCTCCCCCAGAGATAACTTCTTTGCTGACCCTTTCCAGCTTCCTTGTCTTCTCCATTAGAATGAGAGTAAGCACATAATGCATACTTATTGTCTTGACTAAAGCTATGATAGCGTATTTCATTTATTTTTTCTATTTTCCTTGAGGGGTAGGCAGAGACTTGAGAGAAGGAAGAACAAGTCAAAAATACTAAATAAAAGGACAGTGACTTTATTTTGTAACATAAATGGACAGGTATGGTTTAGATCCACAACCTAGTATTTACAAAGAAAAATACCAGTAGACCAAACTCTTCATTTGTTGAGCCTCAATTTCTCCATTTTAAAATGAAGGCAATAAAAGCACCTCTCCCATAGGGTTTTTTGCATCAAATAATATGTATAAAATGGTTTGCAATATACAATTAAACAGAGTTAAGATAACAATTTTAAATCTTCGAGGGACTGGGAAAGACCTCATTCAACAAGTAAGTCGAAAAACCATGATCCAAGCTTGGGTTTTCTATCTAGCTCCAAATTCAGGATATTTTCCTCTTTAGCACACTGCATATGCTAGATATTCAAGTTTTGCCAGTTGTTCAATTGTTTCATTTTTGCCCCCATTTTGGGTTTTCTTGGCAAAGATACCTGAGAGGTTTGTCATTTCCTTCCCCAGCTCATATTACAGATGAGAAAACTGAGGCAAGCAGGGTAAGTAACTTGCCCAGGATCACATAGCTAGTGAGTGTCTGAGGCTGTTGTTGTTGTTGTTTGGCCTTTGTTCTTGAGGAAGAATGTGACTTCAGGATGAGGATGCCATCACTTGCAAGTGAATTAGATTTAAGTGAGGGAGGGCTGCGCAAAGTTACCTGCCTCACTTTCCCTTCCAGAGCCATCTGGGTCCAGTGGCAAGATATAGATCAAGATGACTGGAGATGGCTGGTATTAAACTCAGGAAGATGAATATTGCAGACTACAAGCCTGGCACTCCATCCACTTCCATTTTACTTATGAGAAAAATCTAAACAAAACAAAAGAGAGATTACATTACTAGGGATCAGTGGATCCTATGTGTTAGACCTGGAGTTAGGAAAATAGAGCTTTAGACACTTAGTGGCTTGTGTCACTCCCGTACAAGATAGTCACCCTCTCCCTACCTGTTTCCTCATTGTAAAATGGGGATAATGATTAATAGCAGCTCCCTCCCAGGGTTGTTGGAAGAAAAAAATTACACAATATTTGAAAAACATTCTGCAAATGCTATATAAATGATAGCTCCTGTTATTTTTATTATTGTTGTTCCAAAGGATGGAATTCTTAGCCAGGTTTTAACATACGCAGCATCCCAGATTTGCCAGCAGGAGGAGTTAAATGTTCGTTTCAGTCTGAGAATGGGAGTAAGGACGAGAATGACTGCTAAGGCTTTCGTTTTCAGGCTTGGGTGTACTTATTATATTGCTTTGCGTCCATTTTCCCTTCATATTTGAAGGGAAAGGGGAAAAAAAGCTGTTACCGAATAAAGACAGATCACCTGAAGACGCAGCCAGCACTGAGCATATTTTATTTTCTTAGAATCTCCTCTCTCCTCAAGTTCAAGGTATGTACTACATAGAAATCAAAAGGATTTCTTTTTTTAGCTAGTTCATCCATGCAGTTCTATGTAAATTTTGTAGAGAACAGGATATTATTACTTGTATATGTATGGAGGCGCTGAAGCTAGATAACCCAAGAGTCCAAGGCCATATATGTCCATGGGAAAACTAAAGAGAACAGAATCTCTCTACAGTATTATTTCTATGAAGCTCTAGCATCGTACTTTGCACCTAGACATGCTCTATAAATATTTGTTAAATGAATGAATGAATGAATGAATCCCTCCTCACTGTTAGTAATGAGAAAACAAATGTAGAGAAAATAAGTGACATTCTTAGGGATATTACCTAAACTAGAAAGTCTGAAATACAAGCTGAAAATAATATCTATTTCTTTTTTTGTAATTTATTATTTATAGCATTATAAACTCAAGGACTGAAAGGAGTCTTAATGATTATCCAGCCCAGTACTTTTTCTCTCCTGTCCTCCCCAATCTACACACTCTGGGTTTTTTTGAGTTTTTTTTAATGTTCCTTGAGAATAGGGACTATCTTTTGCCTTTTTTAAAAAATATATTTTCAGTACTCAACAAAATGTTTTGATACACCGTAGGTGGTTAATAAATATTTGTTGACTAGCTAGCTGACATAGGTAAGGAAATTTGAGACAAATTTGTCCAAGGTCACAACAATTAGGAAGCAGCAGGTCTCAAATTTGAATCCAGATCCTCTCATTCAAAATTCATTGCTTTACTGAGGACAGAAATCCATTGCTATGACCTAAAGTATCTGCACTTCTGTTCAAAGAAGATGGGAGAACCTTTTTCTTTTTTTTAGATCAAAAGGACTAAGCTAGAAACAATGGATGGAAGTATGAGGAGGCAAATTTTGGCTTCAATTCAATAAATGTTTATTAATTTGTACTATGTACAAAACACTGTGCTATGTGGTCAGGTCACTGGGGGAAAATGGAAATAGTTCCTGCCCTGAAAAAGATTACATTCTAGAGTTAAAAAAAAAAGTTACATTTACTAATAATGTGGCTGTGAAGAAAATAACCCTAAGATAAAATTGTTGACTAGCCAAAGAAATTGGAAACCATTACCCAGTGAATTACCCAGAGTAATTTATGGGGACACCAACAATAGCAATCAGAGAAATCATGAAATGTCCTCTTTAAATCATGGCACTTTAGTGTGACCTGGAAGAAAGCTGAAGATTCAAAGAGGTATTATTGAAAAACAGCATTGTAGACAGGGAGGATAGTTTTTGTAAAGACTTGGAGGTAGGAGATGCACTTTTGTGTATGATGAATGGCAAATAGGCTGGGCTGAGATGGAGGATGCAAAGATAGGTGCATTATGTGGCCATGTTATAGGCTTTGAATGCCAACATAAGAGTCTGTATGTTTACCCTTGAAGCAAGAGAGAACTCTGGAAATTTCATGAATAGAAGAGTGAGGAGGTAAGATCTGTGCTTTAGACACATCCATTTGTCAGTTATGGGGAGGAGAAATTTGAGAGGGGAAAGACTGGAAACACAGATGGTCATGGAGGGCTATTGCAGGAGTCCGGTTGAAAGATGATGAGGCCGGCAAGAGAATGATAGAACAGGCCTGGAAAGAAGGGTGGGTAAATATGTAAAAGCAGTTATGACCTTAGAAGCAACAAGATTTGAATGTTGATTAGATGTGGAGGGAAGAGAAGAAAATGATCCCAAAGTTACAAACACGACTGGAAGGTTGGTGTTCTCTTGAAAGAAATAAGGAAGTGAAAATAAGAAAAGAAGAGGAAAGATAATGAATTGCATTTCATTTGTGTTTAGATTAAGATTCTTGTGTAACGCCTGGATGGAGAAGTCTGACAGGCAGTTAGTAATAGAATCCAGGAGAGAGATGAGGGGTGGGTTCAAATATTTGGTAGAATATGATATATTGATATCATGTTATGATATCATTAAATTATAATATGATATTAATACATCAGATATTGTGAAATGATAACTGATCTAATTATCATAATAAGCTTATCTAGAACAAAAGAGAAAAGGGGGCCTATAAGAGAGTATAGAACCTTGAAATATACTCATATGTAGTGGGCAGGAATAGATAAGGGACTGGTTTTGCAGACAGGAAGAACTGGATTCAAATCTTGTCTCACACACTTACCAGCTGTGTGAACACTTAACCTCTTTATACCTCAGTTTCTTCATCTGTAAAATTAGGGAGTAGGACTTGTTGGTCTCTAAGGGACCACTTAGCTCAAAGTTCATGATCCTCTGATGATCCAGGAAAGGAGATTGAGCACTCAGACAAGTAAGAAATATGAATGTCAGAAACAGGAAAACAGCAATGTCACTTAGAGATGAAGGGGGAATCAACAAGAAGGAAAAGATGAGAATGTTGAAAAGGCCAGTGGATTTAGCATTTGAGAGATCGTTGGCAGCCTTGGAGAAGACCATTTTGTTTAGACCTGGAGTTAGAAGTCAGATTAAAAGGGGCTGAGAAGTGAGGAGAGAGGCAGAAAGTGGAAGCAATTCGGCATGGGCTGCTTTTCCCAGGAGTTTGGCCATGAAAAGATAGAGAGATAAAACTATAATAACTCAAGGGGAAGGGAGATTCTCTAGAAAATAACTAAGGTGATGAAGAACTTTGAATTCACTCCATAAAGCAGCGTCTCTTAAAATGACATATGGAGACTCTTGAAGTTCCAAAGACCTCTTCAGAGAGGAATCTGTACAGTCAAATATAATGCTAAGACTTTTTTTTTTCATTTTTGAATACAACCAGTATTAGCAGCTATAACCCATGTAAACCAAAAACTCTTTCCTACAAGGAGAGGTTGACATCAATAATTTTTAAGAGGGTTAAGTAGTCCTGAGAGCTATCATTTGAAAACTATTGCCAAAGAGAATCAGTTGAAGAAACTGGGTAATATTTGCCTAGGGAACAGAAGAGTTGGGGGACTATGGTAACTATAGTTATTGTTGCTCCGTCATTTTCAATCTCGTCAGACTATTATGTGATTTGTTTTTTGAGTTTTTTTTTTTGTTTGTTTTTTTGGCAAAGGGACTAGATTGGCTTGCCATTGCCTTCTCTATTTCATTTTTACAGATGAGGAAATTGAGGCAAAAAGGATTAAGTGATTTGTCCAGGGTCACACACAGCTAGCAATTTTCTGAAGTCACAGTAAGATGAGTCTTCCTGACTTCAGGCTGGATGCTCCATCTACTGCCAAAAATCTTAGGAACAATTTTAAGCTGTAATAGTTTTTGAGTTTACTAGCTTAAAATTGCCCTAAGACTTTTGGAACACCTGGTATGAAAAGAATGTGAATAGTTGTTATAAATATGAAGGATTAAACTTTCTCTCTTTAGTCCCATAGGGCAGAACTCAAAGCTGCAAAGAACCTGATTTAGGCTTTATGGAAGAGAATACTTGCTAACAATGCTATCCCCAAAGTGGGGCAGCTAGATGTCTCAGTGGATACTTCTGGAATCAGGGAAACCTCAGTTTAAAACCTTCCACACTTACTAGCTGTATGACCCTGAGCAAGTCATTAACCCTGTTTGCTTCAGTTTCATCTTCTGTAGAATAAGCTAAAGAAAGAAATGGCAAATCATGCTTGTTTCTTTGCCAAGAAAACCCCAAATGAGATAATGCAGAGTCAGATATC
Source organism: Myrmecobius fasciatus (assembly GCA_023553655.1). Classification (NCBI taxonomy): domain Eukaryota; kingdom Metazoa; phylum Chordata; class Mammalia; order Dasyuromorphia; family Myrmecobiidae; genus Myrmecobius; species Myrmecobius fasciatus. The sequence continues at coordinate 18,101 of JAJPUD010010708.1, forward strand.
ACTTAAAAAAAAAAAAAAAAAAGACTGAGCAATTATGTGGACTAGGCTATCTAGGAAAGTGGTAGGTTTCCCTAATCTGTGGTTTTTCAAATGTAGATTAGATTGCCACTTAATGGGTATGTTGTAGAAGAGATCTTTGCCAGATCCAGGTTGGATCAGCTGGTCTCTAAGGCACTTTAAGATCCTGAGATTTAGGACCATACAACCTGCTATCTGCATCTTCATCCTTGGCAAAACCACTCATTAGCTAAAGTTTCATAAACTTGACTCCTGATCATAATGGATCTGCAATGAATTCTTATTAAGATAGTTCTCCGAGGCTGTGATTTAGAGACTGGACATTTCTTGGACGAAGCATTTGATTTGTTCAATATCACCCTTGCATAGTGAGTTTATGAGCAGGTTGCAGCATATAAATGATGAGAGATTTGGAAAGAATGAAAACAGAAACAGGAGTCATCAGGAAAATGTAGCTAGAAAGTGAAGTTGAGCTGTTCATAAAAGAGAAAAAAAGAATTTCCAGTATATTAAATAAATCCCTTGTGACAAAATTATAGAAAGATATACATAAGAGTCACAAGATGGACAGACATGAATGGATTGCCATCTGCACTGTTGGAGGAAGCATCCACATTGATAAGATCATGGATCCATTTGAGTATTTGAATATTTTTTATTTTCATTTAATAACACACTGAAGGCAGTTATATGGTTCAGCATATCGAGTGGTGGGCCTAAAGTCAGTAAGACCTAAGTTTAAATTACCAACTTATTAGCTGTGTGAATCTGGGTAAGTCATTTAACTTCTGTTTCCTTTGGTTTCCTCATCTGTAAAATGATATGAAAAAGGAAATGGCAACCTACTCCATATCTTTGTCAAGAAAAACCTATGATTTTTGTACAAACAAAACAATTCAACAAAAGTATAAGGAAAGCAAAAAGGAGAGAGGGAGGGGAATTTGCAACATCTTTGATAAAGTCATCATTTCTCAAATACATAGAGAACTATGTAAAATTTGTAAAAATATAATAAAAATTCCCCAATTGATACATGATCAAAGGATATGGACAGGCAATTTGCAGACAAAGAAATCAAAACAATCTATAGTCATCTGAAAAAAATGCTCTAAATCACCATTAATCAGAGAAGTGGAAATTTAAATAACACTGAGGTTGCCTCACACCTATCAGAGTGGCTATTATGACAAAAAGGGAAAATGTTGGTTGTTGGAGGGGATGTGGAAAAACTGGGACACAAATGCACTATTGGTAGAGTTGTGAAATGATCCAACTATACCGGAGAATAATTTATAGCTATGCTCAAAGGGCTATACCCTTTGATCCATTAATGCCACTCCTACATCTATATCTCAAAGATGCCAAAAAAGAAAAAAAAAGGAACTTATTTGTACAAAAGTATTTTAGAAGCTCCTTTTGTGATAGCTAAGACTTGAAGATCAAAGGGATGCCTATCAACTGGAGAATGGCTAAATAAGCTGTAGTATGTAATTATAATGGAATATTATTGTACTATAAGAAATGAAAATCAGTGTGATTTCAGAAAACCCTGGAAAAAATTATATAAAGTAATATGTAGTGAAGTGAACACAATCAGGAGGATGTATACACACTATCAGCAATATTGTTAGATGAAGAATTGTGAATGACTTAGCTATTCTCTGCGATTCAATGATCCAAGACAATCCCAAAGGACTAATGATGAAGCATACTATCTGCTTTCAGAGAAAGAATTGAGATTAAATATAGACTGAAGCATGATATTTTTTTCCTTTTTTTCTTTTATTCGAATCTTCTTGTACAAAATGACTACTAACATGGATATGTTTTACATAATTGCACATGTATAATATATATCTGATCATTTACCATTTAAGGGAAGGGAGGAAAAGAAGAATAGAATTTAGAACAAAATTTTAAATAAAAATGTTTTAAAAATTAAAAACAGATTAATTAAATGAGATGGAGAAGGGAGAAAAAAAATACCCTAGTATTGACATAGTAGGGTCCACAGAGTCATGAAGTATCAGGTACTAATGAACAAAAAGAGTGCAAGGATGAAGTAAAAAACATAGAAAACCAGAATAGCACCTGGCTTCATATGTGCACAGTTGTCTACACATGAATGAAGTGCTGGGAGATACAGTGAATTGTGCCAGGATTGGAGTCGGAAAGATTCATCTTCTTGAGTTCAAATCTGGCCTCAGATAGATACTAGCTGTGTGACTCTGGACAAACCATTTAACTCTGTTTGCTTCAGTTTCCTCATCTGTAAAATGAGCTGGAGAAGGAAATGGCAAATCATCCTAGTAACTTTCTAAGAAAATTCCAGATGGGATCATGGAGAGTTGGACATGATTGAAATGATTAAACAATAACAATAAAAAATAAGAGAAATCCTTACCCAAAATGTAAAGATAATTTGGGTAAAATTGGTTTGAGGGCTTGGGAAAATTTTTCCACTCCTTATTTTCTTTCACCCATTGTACATTGTCTTTCAGGGCCCATTGTTTTGTCCCAGAATCTTAGTTCCATTCAATCAACAAACATTTATCCTAGATTTACTGGCATGTAAGAACAAGGCATTGTCAAAGATTCTACTAAATTGTAATCCCTCAGACATTTTGTAGCTAAAAACTATTAAAAATCAGTTAATTCAAGAAAGCTTTAATACCAGGAATTTTCATGAAGAAGAAAAAAAAAGGATCCCTTTGGAATGAACTTTTAATTGTGTCTCCTTTTCAGTTTTAGACATTTTGGTTCTCTGGGGTCTACTCCATGATGGGCTGGGGAAGGGAGGAGGGGCTGGAAGGAGGAGCAGGCTCTTATAAACAAAGCAGGGGTGGGGAGCCCTACTTCAATCAAGGGTCACCAACCAGAAAGAAAAACTACTTCAGGGCTATATAAAAGGCAACTTTTGTTTGCAGTAGCTAGTTCAAAAGTAAACATACAGAGTTGGAATACTTTTTATCTTCAAGTAACCTGCAACAGGATATGGTAACTGAAGAATAAATGGAAGGGGAGGAAGGGGGAGACCTGGGAAATTAAGAACAGAGAACATAAAACAGAATCCAATAATGTAATAAACAGTATTTAAAAAACAAACAACAAAACAACTTCACTTCCATATTATGCCTGGTTAAAGCCCCAAAGAGGGAAGCAAAGGGGGAAAATATGAAAATGAAGACAATCTGAGGAAAAGGGAGGAAGAGACCAACAGAGAGAGTGAAAGGCCTGTAATCATTACCTGCTATCATCCCTAACCCCACTTCCACCTCTCCAGAAATCTGTAGCTGCCCTGGCTGGCACTGGATAGAGTACTGGGTGCCCCAGGCCCTCTCTTGGCCAGAACCCAAAACTGCCCACTAGCAGGATCTCATTGTCATCTCACTTTGAAACTGCCTTAAGCAAGAACCTTCCTCTTTCCTATCCTCAAAACTCTCTTTCCGGACTGCACAATCTCATTGGTTGATCTCTTCATTATTTATTTTTAGAAATGAAGTAAAAGTTGTCTTATCATCCTGGACTTATACATGAAATACCCCCAATTAAAAAGTTTTAAATTAAAATCCCCCGCCCAAAATCAACCTCCTCAGCTTGAGGTTTGATAAATCCTGAAAGGCTCAAGTTTCTCTAATAACTAACAGCATACTTAGAATGCAACAGAACCTTCTTCTCCAGCTTCACAAAGAGAAATCCAGGATAAAACAACAGCTCTTGGTATAACAAAAAACAATGAGATAATTAGAGTTTGTCAAAGTTATCACCAGCCTGGCTAAACTTTTGGCGGATGATTCCTGAGAATCCAAGCTAACATTTATGTAGCCCCAAAAGGTTTGTGAACTGCTTTCCACAATATCACACTGAGTTCTCTCTATATCACTGAGTGGTGGGTGCTGTAATTTTCCATTTTATAAGAAGAGGAAGCTTAGGCTGAGATAAATTAGGTCACATAGCTAATAAGAGCATAGAGCAGCATTTGAACTCCAGTCTTCCACACTCTAAGCCATGTGGTGTAGTACATCCATTTTATTGCAGTTCACTAGAAAATAGGACCTGCCCTTGGTGAATTAACCTAATACTCACAATATGGGTATTAGATTAAGATATTGTCTCTGAAAATGAAAGCTGAATAAATGAAAAATTGATATGGACTTTCAGAAAAATCTCTTTAGTTAGCATATCCATTGCTAGGCTCACAATATAGGCCTCCTCTGTGCTCACTCTTCCCAAACTCCACTCACACTGAAAAGTTGAGTTCCCTGAGGGCCATTTCTACTATGGTGCAGGGTTTTAAGGGATGACCCTAAGAGATTATGGGGTTTAAGAGTTTCACTTACAAGTCTCTATCCAGTGCTCTTCCCAATACTGATTAACCAGTTGATATAAATTATCTTTCGGAAGGGAAGAAGTACAGAAGTATAAAAACTGAAAAGATACAGAAGTATAAAAACATCACCCCAAACCACGATATACTCTTCTCTCTGTGCAAATTTAGCCCTTGAAGAAAGCAGACTCAAATTTAAAGTGGTGGGTACAGAAATCTTCCCTCTAATGAGGAATGCACTCTTTCTCTGACATACACACAAGGTCTCTTGGGGGATTGGACTCAAAAATGAAGGGCAAAGTACTGAAACACATAAAGAACACATGTACCCTAGGAGTACCTCATGGTCATAAGAATCCCTTTTTCCCTTGGAGAATCGAGTTCTTTTCTGAATGTGGCAAGTCTAGTTTAGACAAAGGATGGGTTGTTACCTTTCTTTCAGGGTCAAGTCTCTCTATTAATCTCAACTGCTAGCCAATAATTCACTGCCGAACTGAGTCAGTCAGAACATTCTTCAAGGCTAGTTCCTCACCAGATTGGACTATCACTACCACTGGCTTTGAGCCTCTACCTGTTAACATGATCTAAATGGTTTTGATGGATCTGTTAGTTGTCTGGGTACTTCAATCTTGAGGCAGTCATCCCCCTTTCAGGAAATGATAAACATATATATATATATATATGAATATTTTAAAAGCTCAAGAAACAGAAGCACTAAGCCTTTTTGGCTTGGTGGAGATATAATGTAGCCAAACCCATTGTTCAAAGTCAGAAGATAGTAAGTAGCAAAGCTGGAGAAGAAACCCAGGTCTTTTGACTCCAAAGTTTTTACTTAGGTAGTGTAACATATAAAAGCAGAAATAGCCTGGAATAATAACTAGAGTGCTGGACTAAATATATCAGTAATATTTGAAAGATCATGGAAAATAGGAGAGCAGTGCCAAAAACTGGAGAAAGGTAAACATTATCCTAATTTTCTTTTTTTTTTTTTTGCTTTTTTCTGAGGCAATTGGGGTTAAGTGACTTGCCCAGGGTCACACAGCTAGGGAATATTAAGTGTCTGAAACCATATTTGAACTCAGGTCCTCCTGACTTCAGGGCTGGTGCTCTATCCACTGCGCCACCTGGCTGTCCCTCATTATCCTACTTTTCAAAAAGGGAAGAGAATAAAATCTGTAAACTGTAGAATAGTGAGTTTCACTGATTTCTTTTTTAAGATAATATTATGTGTTAAAATAATTTTCAACATTTAAAAAAAAAAAGTTTTGAGTTCCAAATCTTATCCATCTCTCCCCCCCAGATGATAAGGAATTCAGTATAGGTTTATACTTGTGCAATCATGTAAAACATTTCCATATTGTTTTTTTTTTTTAAAAGAAGACTCAAAAAAAAAAAAAGAAAGTGAAAAATATCTGAGAAATTTTAGAATGGATCATTAAAGAGATGGTTGGGGAACATTTAGAAAGGGGATCAGTGATTACAAAGAGCTAGCATGATGGAGGTACCATGAATAGATGGAAATTGTTCTAAAAAAGACCTAGGGGTTTTAGTGGACTTCCGTCATATAGAGACTGATATAATATATATATCAGCTGTATGAAAGAATAAACAAAAAAAAGGCTAATTTTATTTTCAACTGCATTAATTGGGACAAAGCTTTCAAGAATAAGGAAGTGATAGTCCCACTCTTCTCTGCCTTTGTCAGATCTCCTATGAAGTGTTATATTCAGTCTGAGCACCACGATCTAAGCACATTAATAAACTGGATAGTTTCCAAAAGAGGACAAGTAGCATAAGGAGAGGCACTGAGTCATGGTACATAAGGATCAATTGCAGGAAATGGGCATATTTAGCCTAAAGAAAAGATCTGGGAGTGAAAAGGAGAAGAATGTGAAAACTGTCCTTAAGGATTTGAAGGGCTAACACATGAAGGAGGATAACCCTCCCTTAGTGAAGAAAAAAAAAAATCTGTTGTCTATCTTTGCCTATTTATCTCAATGTATGCAATTTCTCAATCAAAAAATATTTATTGACCCTCTATGTCATAGATACTCGACATCTGGGGAGTTAGGGAACAATTAAAAGAATTTCCTATTCTTAAGAGTTATATTAATTACCAGAAGTTTCCAGAGTTTGTATCCTCCCCAGGGCCTCACACCAACTCCTACACATAGTCAGCTTTTAATAAGTGTTGATTTGAATTGACTAAATCAGATGAATTTATATTCTAGTTAAAAGAAAAACAAAACTAACACAATTCTGCCCTGAGGCCCTGCTATTTTGATTGGTGAGAGTCTCATTCACGTGGCAGCCACCTCAGCCAGCCTTCACTTGATTCACTGGCTTTGTTCCTTGACTGTCTCTACTTTCAATCATCCTCCAAAGACCTTCCTTCCCACCTTTCTGCCCCCCACCTTTCCACTTCTGGAACTATAATCAAATTAATCCTGATTTATCTGTGAAAAGGTGTATCAATTCATTCTCCAGAGGTCTACTCCCTAAAGAGGTGAAGAGCAAACCAAAATATCTTTCCAGGCCTCAACTTTCCTTTATAATGTATTCTCCCCAATTAGAATGTGTCAACCTGAAATAAAAAGGACCACTAAAGTCGCAACAGTAAGGGTCTTTAATGAAGGCAAGGGAATTGCAATTAGGGAAACCTCACATCACCAGAGTTCAAGTGCTCCAAAAGAGCACAGAGGGTAAGATTTAAATACACATCCACAGAAAGGAGTGCTCTGAGAGGCAGCAAGAGGGAAGAGTTAAGTTGTTTTCCAAAAAAAGCCAGACTGCCTAATGATTGACAGCTGGTCAGAACTATAGCTTCACGTGCATAGAGTTTCCAGAGATAACACAAAATCTGTTCCAACTACAGGGTTAATGAGGTGAAGGTAGCCCTTTCTGATGACTCTATTTAGCAAATGAAAGTTCTTTGAGAACAGAAATTGTCTTTTATTTGTATCCCCAGTGTTTAGTATTCAGTAAATACTTCTTCAATCATTCATCCAATTTAATAAAATAGAATTCAAATAGGAGGAATGTATGGTCTTACATTTTTCTTCAAAAAGTAAATTTCTTAAATTTGGCAAAATTATTATTAAACAGTACTTCCCTGAAGAAGATCTGGGTGTTTTAGTGGATCACAAGTTTGCTAAAAATCAGCAATTGACAGGCAGCTTCCCCACCTCCCCCTAGAAAAACAGCTAAAAGGAAAATTCTTTGTTTGGGCTTTCATCATGATTAATCAGGCAAAATTCAAGAGAAGAGAAATAAAGGTGTTTGTTTAAAAAAATAATTCAAAGTAGCAACACATTGATAGGCTGATCATTAGAGATCAGCAAGGGATAACTTTTCTAATGAGATAAAGATAATTCAGATAGATCTAGATAAGCCCTTCCCCAAGGGCCATCATGTGCAGGCTAACAGGTAGTAGGTGACCTGGTAGTTAACAGATAGCCAGTAATACAAAAACTGCAGATGGGGCAATACCTTCCATACCGAGCCCCCTTCACTAGTGGTTGACACAGGATTGGGAACTGACTCAGTATAACTTTCTTATTTTTTAATAGCATTTTATAGTTTTTTTAATCACATGTAAAAGACAATTTTAAACGCTCATTTTTAAAAAAAATTAAGTTCCAACTTTTCTCCCTTCTTTCTTCTTTTCCCCAAAATTGCAAGCAATTTTATATAGACTACATAGTGTAATTGTGTAAAACATAGTTCCACAATGGGCATATTGTGCAAAAAAGAAACATAAATATACACACAATGAAAATAGTTTACTTTGATCTTCATTCAGACTCCATCAGTTCTTTCTCTGGATGTGGATAGCATTTTCAATCATGAGAACTTAGGAATTGTCTTGGATCATTGTACTGCTGAGAAGAATCAAGTTGTAAATAGTAGATCATCATACAATATAACTGTTACTTTGTAAAATGTTCTCCTGGTTCTGCTCACTTCACTCAACATCAATTCATGTCTGCACATTTCTTTAAAATCTGATTGTCAATCATTTCTTTCTTTTTTTTTTTTTGCTGAGGCAATTGGGGTTAAGTGACTTGCCCAGGGTCACACAGCTGTTCCAGATTTGAACTCAGGTCTTCCTGACTTCAGTGCTGGTGCTCTATCCACTGCGCCACCTAGCTGCCCCAATCATTTCTTTTTTTTTAAATTTTATTTGCATAACATATGTGTGGGTAATTCTTCAACATTAACCCTTACATAGCTTTCTGTTACAAATTTTTCCCCCCAACTCCCTACCCCTCCCCTAGATGGCAGGATATCCACTACATGTTAATTATGTTAAAATACTTGGCAAATCAAATATATGTATACATATTTCCAAACTTATCATTGTTGTGCAAGAAAAATCGTATCTACACAAAAGACATATCAGATAAAGGAAACACAATGTAAGCAAACATCAATCAAGAGTATGAGAATGTTATGTTGTGGTCCACATTTCACATCCCTCTCTCTGGGTGTATATGGCTTTCTTCAGTGAACAATTGGAAGTGGTTTGAAACATTTCATTGTTGAAGAGAGCCATGTCCATCAGAATTGATAGTCATATAGTATTGTTGTTGCTGTGTATAATGATCTCCTGGTTCTGCTCATTTCACTCAGCATCAGTTCATGTAAGTCTCTCCAGGCCTCTCTGAAATTGTCCTGCTGGTCATTTCTTACAGAACAATAATATTCCATAATATTCATATACCATAATTTATTCAGCCATTCTCCAATTGATGGGCATCTATTCAGTTTCCAGTTTCTAGCCACTACGAAAAGGCTGCCACAGACATTCTTGCACATGTGGGGCCCTTTCCTTCCTTTATGATTTCTTTGGGATGTAGGCCCAATAGAAATGCTGCTGGGTCAAAGGGTATGCACAGTTTGATAACTTTTTGAGCATAGTTCCAAATTGCTCTCCAGAATGGGTGTATTCGTTCACAGCTCCACCAACAATGCATCAGTGTCCCAGCCCTCCCACATCCCCTCCAACATTCATCATTAACTTTTCCTGTCATTTTAGCCAATCTGTCAATTATTTCTTATAGCACAATAGTATTCCATTACATTCATGGACCATAACTTGTTCAGCCCTTCCCCAATTGCTGGGCATTCTCTTAATGTTCAATTCTTTGCCATCATATAAAAAAAGCTGTTATAAGTATTTCTTTCCCCCCCCTTTTTTTTTACAGTATAACTTTCTTTTTTTCAGATTCAACAAACATTTGTTACATACCTACTATATTCAAGGCATAGTACAAGACACAATGAATTACAGTAATCAATTTATAAATCACAATATAGAAATGAAATTAAATTGCTATGCTACAATATGAATAATCCTCAAAATAAAAATACTTACCAATGTTATATGATATTGTAGTGCATTCTGATAATATTGTTTTTATGAGAAATGTCACAAAATAAAGAGTATGTAGAACAGAGCTGAATTCTTGACTCCCTCTCACTCCCCTCTTTTTTCTACCCATCATCCACTTTCCAAGAAAAAGAAAGTCATTGACCCAAATATGTCTTTTTTTAATTACAAATGTTAAATTTTAAAATATCTCTTCCTTTTAAAAATTATTTGGCAACTGCAAATTAAAGAAAAGACAAACATCTGTTTAACACAATAGACCTCTTAATGCCTAAATTTTATAATTATCAGATATATGACAGGATATTTCAGAATTTTCATTTATTAAGTGCAATCACTAATTGGTCTGTGAGTAAAAGGCAAAAATCTTTTTCATAGTGTTGCTCAGGTGGCATTATAGCCCTTTTATCTAGAATATATATATGGATCTTTTAATTTGTAAACAAACATGAGAAACCCATTGGGGCACAACTATTGTTGACTAAAAACTATGTGACAGCATAATTTTCAATAATGGTCTTGGGCTATGTGGAGAAATATAACTTCTAGTAAAAAGGAGATAATAGTTCCTCCTTATTCTACCTTGACCATTTTTGTCAGACCTAGCTGGACTACTGTGTTCAATTTTGAGTGACACAATTTAGGAAAGACATTGATGAGCTAGAGACTCCAGAGGAGAACAGTTAAAATGTTGAAAAACCTGGAGATTATGCCAAATTAGCATCTCTCTAAGAAATTGTGAGGAAGGTAGACCTGGAAAAAGGCTCTGGAGAAGTTAGATAGCTGTCTTCTAGTGGATAAGGGACTGACATGTGAAAGTTGTATTAGTTTGGTTGAAGAATCTCTTCTGCTTAGCCTGAGGTCAGGAACAGGAGCAACATGTAGAGGATGCAGAAGGGCAGATTTTGTCTTGACATCAGGAAAAACTTTTTCATGATTAGAGTTGACCTCTTTAAGCAAAAATTGCATAAGCACTGGTCTGATAAATTATGTTGGAAGGAGGAGCAGGTTCCTTTTGTTTTATTGGTTGGATTGAATAGCCACTGAGAACCTTTCCAACTTAGAACTTTGTCACTGATGATTCCAAGTTCCAAGAATCGATTGTATTCAAAGAAGACCAATGGCATTATGGGATGATATCTTGACTCTTATGTGAATTGGATTTAAGTGAGGCAGCATGGCACTGTCATCAATAAATAACTGATCATTAAAAATTAAGCAGAAAAAAGAAGAGCTTCTTGGTGGGGGGGGAGAGAGAAACAAAGACAGAATAAAGTTTAAATGTCTCCTAAGTATCTTTTAAAGGGATTTCATTATTTTGTTTCTTATCACCAAATTTCCCATTCGCCTTATCCACATACTTCTTTCTAAACCTGTAGACTTGTTTTCTTCCATCCAGAAGCTAACTTCAGCATACAACTTTCACACTTTATTCTCCTAGAGTAGGTTTCCACTTCAAGTTAAGCATCCTTCACAGCAGAATTTCCTTTCTTGAAAACTACTTAAAATAGGCTCCTTGGGCACATCCTTCTCCCCGGATTTCCTTATGACTAAATCACTTAAGAAGTCATATGTTTTTTAGGAGAGCAGAAAGATAGGGCAAATGGGGAGTTTTCTAAAAAAAAAAAATTGGGTGAAACTTTTCAGCCCAGGGAAGTTCCTCAGAAGCCAATTTGATCAGAATTCATTAAGTGTCCATTGTGGTATACTCTTAAAATAGAAATACAAAAACTGCAACAGATCCTGACCCCCAGGAGTTGACATTCTGCTTGGGGTAAGGGATATGGTAAAAGATGACTTCATCATAACTATAACATTGATACAAAATAATACTAAGTCATTTCAATAGATTAAGTACTTGAGAAAGTTCAAGGGAAGATTGGTCTAAAGAACAGCTAACATTTATAGAGAGGTTTAAGTTTGCAAAAGGCTTGACATATATTATTTTTTCATTTGACTTAACAATAACCAAGGAATGTAAGCTCTTTGAAGTCAGGGACTGGGTTTGGTTTTTGTATTCCCTAATACTGAGGTAGCTAGGTGGCTCAGTAGTTACAGCACTGAGTCTGGAGTCAGGATAGACCTGAGTTTAAATTCACCCTCAGACAACAGCTGTTTCACCTTGGACGAATTGTCCATAGGTCATGAAGAGTCAGACATAACTAAATAACAACAATCCAACCGTATAGAAAGCATTGTGCTTTCTACAATAAATAATAAAACAGACATTATTGTCTGTTTTATTGAATTACTAGTTGAACTGACCACCTTCACTTTAGAGTAATAGTAAGTTGTTAGGTTTTTAAATTACTCCCCCCCTATTTTTAAACATGAATATTCTCTCTGTCTAGTATGTTTTAGGTCATAAGTTGACAAAGTATGGTCTGAGGATCCCTCTCAGGGAATCCACAAGGTGAAAATTATTTTCATAATAATGCTATTATTAATAATACTAATAAATAATATACTATTTGCCTACCAAAATACTCATTCCTTTTCCAACTATATAGCTATAGGAGACTTGATTTTATTCACATAATTCAGATAAAACAACACTTTAGAACAAATTGGATTTGGAAGCATATATATGAAAATTCAGCCATCTTTCATTAAGATAAACACTAAAGAATACAAAATATAAAACTCCTCAATTTTTTTTAATTTTGAAAAATATTTTTCATTTAACATGCTACTTAAATTAACATGTAATAAATGTCATTGTTATGGTAATGAATTAATAACTAAAAATTTTATGTTTTAATTTCTAATACAATAAAGATCAATGACTAATACTAAATTTCTGACACAGTAAATATCAATAACTTATATTAACAAAACATCTTTGAGTTTCTCAGTCATTTTCAAGAATGTTTGGGAATGGTTGTTTTAGATGAGTTTCAAGAATTTAGACCACTGTTTTCTGATCTGCTGGGTAAACAGCAATTCTACTTCAAAAAGGAATCATCCTTGACCGTCTTGCTCTCTTGACTCCACCAGATTAGGAAACAAGCAGAGATAAGTACAGATGTGGTACAGCTTTGTTATACCACAAGTGAGGTCTGAGCAATAAATGTTAGGTTAACTACAATTCATCAAACAAAATGTTGCAGGGAAGAGAGAACAATCCTGAAAAAAATTAAGGCTTACATTTCTGTGGTGCTTCAAAATCTACAGAGGGTTTTCTTCCCAATAACTACTATATTATTATCCCAATTTTACATATGAAGTAATTAAAGCCCCTGAAAGTTAAATTACTTGCTCTAAGTCACACAGCTACTAAGTAGCTTCTTATAGGAAAGTTTCACATAAATGTCTTTTAACAATTGAAAAATGTTACAAAGGAATTTTATCCAATATTTGAAATGTTCTTTCTTCTTCCCCCACTTTAATTATACTTGTCTTATTTGGACCTAAAAAAGGATTTTTTGCACCTTTCTAATGCTCTTTTCATTAACCCATATATGTGTCAAATTCCCTTTCTGAATTGAAAGTTTTGTGAGGTCCTATCTTAAATAAACTTTGCACTCCCCTACCCCTTCCCTGTGCCCCACACAAAGCTTCAGTACCCTACATGTGGTAACCATTCAGTGTTTGTGTAATTAAATTGAACTGATTCCTGATTTTAAAAAATAAACTTGCTGCCAAATAGTTTCAATTTATTTATGTTTGTGCTGAAACATTTTTTTATATAGCCCAAGATGAAGTCCCTCATGGTTCCCCCCATCCTGCCCCAACTTGAATTGGAACAGGTTGTACTATCCACTATGTCTTGTTACAAGAAACAATTTGACATATAACTCAGCATCTTATCAAAGATATGGAGATTTATTATTAAATTCCATCTTTTATACCTGGCTCCACATTTATTAGATTTTTGGAAAATCCATGAGAATTCAGAATCTCAGGTTAACAATCTCTAATTACTAAATTGGAGCAATTGGGAAGAAAGGAACAGGAATTTTGCCCCAAATCTGGGTCAGAAATCTCAAATCTTCTCATTAATACTAATTGGTCACATTTATCTAGTGCTTGCAATTTATAAAACTCTTTCCCTCACAACAACCTTCACACTGAACATTTACACCTTTACTAATTCTATCGAGGTTATTACTTACAGTGCCCACATTCTCAGAACCAAGAAATAGGACACATAGACTGATAAAGGGTATTTTTTTTCAGAACCTCATTAAAAGTCCATTTTCTTTTCTTGAAATCCTGGTTTTAGCAGACAAATGCACAAAGGAGCTTACCTCACTTACTGAGCCTATTTGGAAGAAACGGATTCTAACCTCAAAACACTGAATATATATAACATATGATCTACTACCTGTTCTTGCCACAGGAAACCTATTAATTGAAAAAAAGGAGGATTTTTTGGTTGTTTTGAAAAATTATATTTGGGGAATGGTTCAAGTGGCTCCTAAATTCTCCTCAGACACATATCAAATACTCCACACCTCATCAATTCCATGACTCCACAAAGTTGTTGTTTCATCTTCTGATTTGCTTCAGTAAAAAATACAAAGAAATTAAAGAATAAGGTAAGATGCCATATAATATGAAATTAAATTTTAATATAGGGGGTAGCTAGGTGATGCAGTGGATAGAGCACTAGCCCTGAAATCAGGAGGATCTGAGTTTAAATCTGGTCTCAGACACTTAACATTCCCTAGCTGTGTGACCCTGGGCAAGTCACTTAACCTCAATTGCCTCAGCAAAAAGCAAAAAAAAAATTAATATAGCATGTCATCTTGATTTAGTTTGAAAGGAGGCAAGAATATATACATCTTTAGCATCTCTTTTTTACATCCTTCTCCAAGGGACACTAATTTTTGCCAGGAGAGGAAACAGGAGATTGAAGCCAGAGAGCTAGAAGCCAACAACTGCTTTGCTCTCCCCAGAGAGAAAGGGGCTACTGGACTGGAATAATATCTATCCATTCCCTTAAATATTATTAGTCTAAGTAATGTAGTTTTAAGGTTCAAGTTAAACTCCTAGTTACTATTTTTTAATGAGGAAAGAATTCCAAGCTCTATATCCAAAACAACTCACCTCCCAACAAATACTAGTTCCATAATGAACACACGGATAGAAAATAGCAAAGAAACTCATTATCCAAGTAAAAGGCAAAACAGAAATCTGAGAAAGTATACATGAAAAAATATATTACAGCCAATAAAGAGTGAAGGAGTTCTTTATGTTGGGAGCAAGGTGACTGGCAAAAAGGTAACTGTTACATCTAATCTTTCAGAACTTTATTATCACCCAGAGTCTCAGAAGAGTCTAATTAGAAAGAAAATCTATCTGTGAGTTGTGCAATCTCTGAAGAATGGAAAGATGGGGAAGAGGCACACACACACACACACACACACACACACATACATACATATACATATATGGGGGGAAGGAGAGGAAAAATGAGGGAAATTACCTCACATAAATGGAGTGAATAGTTTATACAATAAATGGGATAGGGGATGAATGAAAGACACTTGAATCTCACTGTCATCTGAACTGGATAAATGAGGGAAGAATATACATACACACATAATTAGGAACAGAAATTCATCTTACTTAAGGGGCAAGTAGGAGAGAAAGGGGTTAAGGGGGAAAGTAGGGTGGATAGAAAACTAGTGACTGAAATCAGCCTGCTCATCATTTCTTTTAGAGCAATAATATTCCATTACATTCATATACCATAACTTATTCAGCTATTCCCCAACTGATGACCATCCAGTCAATTTCCAGTTCCTTACTACAAAAAGGGCTATATAATTTATACTGTCCATAATCATTTTAAATGAAATTTCTTTTTCTATTTTTCCTGCTGGGTTTTATTGATATGTTGGTAATAATATGCAAAAATGTGGGTGGTTTTTATGGGCTTATTTTATATTCTTTGATTTTTGCTGAAGATGTAGACTGAATTATTTTTAGTTGACTCTATAGGTTTATCTAAGTAAGTCATCAAATTTCTTTTTTTGCCTGTGCTTATTTCAACAATTTCTTTTTATTCCCTTAGTTTATTGCTTTTTAAAAATTTCTTCTTTGCCTGTGCTTATTTCAACAGTTTCTTTTTTATTCCCTTAGTTTATTGCTATATCTAGTATGTTTAGTCCAGTGTTGAATAGTAATAATAATGATAAGGGACTTCCTTGCTTCACCCCTGATCTTATTGGAAAGATAGCTTATCTCCATTATAAATAATGCTTACTCTTGATTTTACATAGATACTGCTTGTTAATTTAAGGAAACTTTCATTTATTACTATATTTAAAGAAAAAAAAAACAAGAATGGATGCTGGTTTTTTTTTTTTTGCCAAAAGCTTTTTCTGCATTCTTTGAAATAATTGTACTATTTTTATTGGTTTAGGTACAAAGCATGGCATATAGTAAGCTCTATATAAATATTGGTTTCTACTAATATTACCACCACTGCTACTAGCACTACCATTACTATAACTATTTCTCAAGACATACACAAGCATTTTATGAGTACACTACAAAATGTTCTTCACACAAATAAAGATTGATTTAAATAACTGGAAAATATCAATTGCTAATAGGTAGATTGTACCAATATAAAATTGATAATACTATCCAAATGAATTTACTTATTCAGTGCCATACCAATACAACTACCAAAAAGTTACTTTCTTGAACTAGAAAAAAAAATAAAATTCATGTGGAGGAACATAAAGTCAAGATTAGCAATGGAATCAATGAAAAAATCTAAAGAAAGGGGAATTAGCAATAACTGATATCAAACTAGCCTACAAATCTATAATCATCAACATAATTTGGCATTGCATAAGAAATAGAGAGGCTGATCAATGGATCAGCTTAAATACATAACATACAAAAGCAAATGAGCACCATAACCTAGAATTTAATAAACTTAAAGATTTCAGCTTTTGAGACAAGAGATTACCATTCAAGAGAAACTCTTACAAAAACTGGAAAGTTAACCTGGAAGGAAAAAGCAAAATAGCAAATGCTGGAAAAGATGTGGGAAAACAGCTACATTAATGCACTGTTGGTGGAGTTGTAAATTAGTCCAACAATTCCGTAGAGCAATTTGGAACTATGCCCCCAATGCTACTAAACTGTATACATCTTTTGGCTCGCAGTTCTACTACTAGATCTGTACATCAAAGAGATCACAAAAAGAAGAAAACATCATACAAAAATATTTATGGTAGTTCTTTTTGTAATGGCAAAGAACTGAAAACTGAGGGGATGCCTAACAGCCAAGGGATGGCTGAACAAGTTATAGTATATGAATGTGGGAGAAGATTGAAAGAGCCCTCCTCCTGCTGTTTCCTCCTCCTGTCAGGCTTAGCAGTGTTGCTCAGAAGTGATCCCAGATTGTGGCTGGGTGAGAAGGAGTTAGCACCCATCCAAAAAGCATAGTACCACAGGAATTAAGAACATTTTGGGAACAGTGTGGCTAGGGACCATGACTATGGCTTAGGAGAGGAGAGGAGTCCTTGAGGTTGAGCCCCAGATAGAATGTTGAAAACTACCTATACCTTTTGACACAGAAATACCACCATTAGGAATATTTCCAAAGATGATTATGGAAAAAGGAAAAGAACCTATATGTTCTGAAATGTTTAAGCTCTCTTTGTGGTGGCAAAGAACATGGAATTGCAGAGATGCCCATCAAGTGCAGAATGGCTGACCAAGTTGTGGTTGGTATATGATTCTGAGTGAATTCTACTGGGCTATGAAAAATGATGAGTTTGATGATCTTAGAAAAACATGGAAAGACTTGTATGAAATAATGATGATTGAAATGAGCACACCCAAGAAAACATTGCATGTGGTAAAAGCAATATTGTTTTAAAAATAACTTTAAGCAAGTAAGTTATTTTCACTATTACAAATACCCAGATTAACTATAAAGGACATATAAAGAAAGATTTTACCTGCACCCAGAAAAAGAACTGATAAATAGAAGTATATGTAGAATAATTTTACATATATATTTGTGTGTGTGTCTCTATGTCAAATCTATGTCTATGGCCAACTCCAGAGAGGAAAAAAAAGGGGAGGAGGAAGAAATTTACATGAAACTTTGTTATATATTTAAAAAGAATAACAAGTTGTATATAGTAGATCTGAAGTTTCATGTATAATAATTTTTTATTGTACTATGTTATGGAGATACTTGTTTTATTCTAAAAATTAAAAAGAAATTTTAAAAAATCTAGGGAGATGGTTGCATTCATACAAAGTAAAGTAAATAGAATCAAGAAAATAATTATTGCAGTGAGAGCAATATTATAAAGATAATCAAATTTGAAAGCCTGAGTAGCTCTTTTAACAACCAATAACAATTTCAAAGGACTGATGATGAAAAATGCTGGCCACTTCCACATTGAGAATTGATGGTCTCAGATTACACAGTGAAATATTTCTTCTCTCTTTTCTAATTTTATTTTTGGACATGGATAATGTGGGAATTTATTTTGCATAACTATACACATTTGTTATAGGCTTTATTTTCCTTGTATTTTCATATTCTTTCATTCTCATATTCATTTCATAGAATATTCTATTCATTCATTTCTTATAGTCTTTCTGATATTATTTTATTTTAAACACACATCAACATAAAAAATATTAAATCAAACTTGTCAGTTGTAATTTTAATTATTGTCTTTTACTAAGGGATTTCTGCATTTAAAATTATAATATTTCTTTTTTCATCTTTTGGGTTTTTTTCAGGGGGGGGATTGGCCATCTTTATAGACTTGGAGATGAATAGTGAAGCTTCTAAGAATATTACACATTGGGAACTTTCATGTCACAGTCCTGTGGATCCTATTTCTCTGTTTGTGTACATATGTATGTTTTTTTGCCAATTGTGAGAAACTTTCTCTGATGGTTTTTCAAATTTCAGTTCCAATTATTTTGTTTTTTTCAAAGTCCTATAGAATGTCAGGAGCTCTGAGATTGTTGCACTGGGACCTATCATTCAAATTTAGCACTTAGCTTTATGATATTGTTAACAATTTGGACAATTCACTGATTATTTTTTGAATTAATATTTCATGCTGCTCTGCATTGTGTGCAATTGTGTGTTCAATTTTCTGTTGTAGTAAGTCATCTGTCAGTAACTTTAATGAATTTTGGAGGGTTTTCATTGTAATTGCTTTTTGCTTTTTCCTTCATTAATTTCTCCTGATACTTTATTTAGCATCTTTTTTTTTGTTTGTTTATGTTTATTTGCAAAGGAACTAGGGTAAGGTGACTTACCCCAAGTCACATAGTTTATGTGTTAAGAGTCTGAGGCTGAATTTGAACTCAGGTCCTTTTGACTTAAGGCTAGTGAGCTATCTACTTTACCATCTAGCTTCCTCTATTTTTTTCTTTCACCCAGGCAATTGGGATTAAGTGATTTTCTCAGGGTCACACAATTAGCAAGTGTTAATTTGTCTAAGGTTGAATTTGAACTCAGGTCCTCCTGATTTCAGAGCTGGTGCTTTATCTATTGTGCCATCTAGCTGCCCCAACCTGCCTCTATTTAGCATCTTTTAATTCTAACGAGTTCTTCTTGTGATCCTTTACTTTCTTCAAGGTACTTTATTATGTGGCTCTGTGATTTTTCTAACCAATAACAATTCTTGCTTAGTTTCTTATAGTGTATCATTTATCCATCATATGTCTCTTAGGATAGCTTGTATGGCTACTTTTTCTATATCCTTTGCCTCTGATACTTCAGCTGATTCAATTGCTTTATGGTATTTTAAAAATAGTATCAGCAATGAGCAGAACCAGGAGATCATTATACATAGCAACAACAATACTGTATGACGATCAATTCTGATGGACATGGCTCTCTTCAACAATGAAATGTTTCAAACCTCTTCCAATTGTTCACTGAAGAAAGCCATATACACCCAGAGAGAGGGATGCGAAATGTGGACCACAACATAACATCCTCATAATTTTGATTAATGTTTGCTTACATTGTGTTTCCTTTACCTGATATGTCCTCTGTGTAGATACGATTTTTCTTGCACAACAATGATAAGTTTGGAAATATGTATACATATATTTGATTTGTCAAATATTTTAACATAATTAACACGTAGTGGATATCCTGCCATCTAGGGGAGAGGAGGGGAGTTGGGGGGGGGAAATCTGTAACAGAAAGCTATGTAAGGGTTAATATTGAAAAATTACCCATACATATGTTTTGCAAATAAAATAAAATTTAAAAAAAATAGTATCAGCAGCCTACTTAGTTCGTTTTAAATTTTGGTTGATATGTTTTCTTGTGTGTATATGTATGTGTGTGTGTGTGTGTGTGTGATGCTTTTCTTTTCTTTGCCATTTGTTTGCTTGTTTAATGATGAGGTATATAAAGATCTTGATACTTTTCAATCTTATTTTAATAACCTGAATCAGTTTTTCTAAATTAGTACTTAAAACCATAAACTTTAATTATTCATATTTTGCTAAAAGAAATATTTAGATGTATAGAATGTCCCAAATCTGCGTATAGTTTAAGTTTTAATAACTTCAGAACTATAAATAATACAAAGCTACAAAAAATTTGAAAGATTATTTAAAAATTTTAACATTGCCATGTTTCTTATTAAAATTAAACATAACCACCACTTTGTGCAGTATATTTGTTTAATTCACAAAAATTTTCATTAAGCTGTTGCTCAGTGGGTGAAAGGATTGTACTTATAATTCTTAACCTTGAGCCTTAAGATCATTAATGCATACATGATAGTTTTAACATGACTCCAAAAGAAAAAGTTTGATGAAGACAGGCCAGGCAATTGAGGTGGACAATTAAAAAGAATCTTCTCTACCAATCTCCTGGTCTGTGGAAATGTCAGTAACTATTGCAAATGCAAGACATAATGACAGGATTCCCTGACTTTATAAAATTAAAATTTTATTATTTGAAATTTACAAAATTAACTAAGCATAAAAGAAATTTAAATAAACTTTCAAAAGATGTTTATAAATTTGTAACATTTATTTATATTTCTAAAGTTTAAAACTGCATCAGGTGTATTGGAACTCATATATGCATATATAATATGTATATATGAAAATATGTGTTTATATATGTCATATATATGATATTCCATTGGAACTGTGATCTTGTCAAAGTTGGAGATCCCTCCACTCATGCAAGTTGCAAACTTTCCATACATGCTCTATCATCCTATGTAACTCCCAATCATATCCTCCAATAAATCCTTTACAGATGGGCCTATTCAATATTCTATAGATTTTCTTCAAGATCATCCTACATTATGTGGTTGTTGGTACAGTATGTGAGCTATCTGCAATTCCTAACTCTAACTCTATGACTAACCCACCTACTTTTGCCTAGACCAGAAAAGAACAACCTTAGAGGCCAAGAACTAGTGCCCATTTCTCATGGATATGTGGCTTTAGAGAGGAGAAGGCCTTAAGATTTCTTTCTTTAATCTTCCCACATACTTTAAGAAAAGAGCCCAACAAGGAACAGAACCAAGGCAAAAGAATCATGATGAAAATTGAGTAAAGCCTTTACCATGCATTCTTAGGTGATCAAAAAGTCTTCTGTGAACCTTGTGGTTAGCTGACCAGAATTAGTTCCAGATTATCTTCGCATGATCCATGGTCTTTCTAAGACTTTTCTCTTACATGTTATTCTCATCTCTCTATAAATCAGAGTCTCCAACACCCATGTATGGGAAAGTTGCATCAGACTTAAAGGCTGATGGACTTTTGGTATGCATCAGACTGCATTACACATATTCCCTACAATCAGTAATCTGAAGCCATGAATAATATTATTGTCTCACTTTATGGATTTCTTAGCCTTAAATTATTGGCATCTCCCCTGCTATTCTCTCTCTAAGTCATATCTACATGGGTAATTTTCTCCTTTTTCCTTCATTTTCAATTTGAATCACTATTGCTCAAATTCACAGACCTCAAAGCAAATATATTCTTCCTAACTTTTGTTAGATAACAATAATTACTATTAATAACAAACTTATGGCTAATTAAATCTTACAGTGAGTTTTGCAACAATTCTTTGACATATTTAGTATAATCATTTCATACCTTGTTTTACAGAGAGGAAACTTGCTGAGGGACACATAGCCAGTAAGTGTCAAAAAGTAAGTGCTCAACTTTAATATTCCTGACTCCAGGTCAAGTACTTTTTCCAAGATAGCTTTACTAAGCTATGGTCAAGAATCCCTCATTCCTTTATCTTATATATATCTTGTATATATATCTTCTATAATCTCTTTTAACTTCCAAAGTCTACTTTCAGTGGGTAATCATGGTTAACATACCACCATTTGAATTCAACAAAGATTTATTATGTCTTACCTTTATGTCAATATATTGTACTTAGTTGATGGTCATACAAAAAATGCTATGGTCCCCACCCTTTAAGACCATATATTCTACAGATGGCAGTACAACATGAACACAGGCAAATATAATTCAGGGTAAGAACTTATGGGGATCAAAGAAAGATACAGAGAGTGTGAGCAAAGAATATTTGAAGAAGAAGATAGCATAATTTTACATGCGAATATCAGGGAAGACTTCATGGAAGATATGGGCACTGAGTTAAGTCTTGAACAAAGAAAAAGATTCTAGAAGGTGGAGAGGAATGGGGACTGCATTTCTGTTTTGGGACAATGCTCAGAGGTTGAAGAGGCAGTTAGTTTGACCAGTTTGACTAGAAGGTAGAGCGTGTGGAGTACTCATCCAGAAATCACAGAAAATATAGATGAAAACCAACTGAGCCTTAACATTCAGTTAAGAATGAATTTAAAAGATATCAACAGAGATCAAGAGCTCTTGGGAATGTTGTGCAAGATATATTTATGGGATTTGGGAAAGGAGAGGGCCATTAAAAGGGAATGTGAGGGTGCCAAAGACTAGTGTCACCCACTACAAAATCTTGCTTATCAAGATTTTGTTTGATCTGCTAAGACCAATACAGAACCAGGCAGGGAGGATCAATATCCTGAGGAGCCATGTTTGTTAAACCATGGTAATGCTTTAACAAACTCTCTGAGAAAAGAAGTCCTAATTGCATGAATACAAGTGACGGAGATTATAGAATTATCTAGGGGAAGTTTGGAAAGTAACATTATTTCTCAAGAGCTCGTGTGTTATTTTTTTCTTCAAACCACAAATAAAAATTTTCTTGTTTAAGTTTTGGGACCTATGGGCTTACAAGGAGAGATAGTAACAATAATTTGGGTAAGATCATATCAGTGAATTTCCCAAATTTTCTATTTCTACTTTCCCCTCATGTTCTATCACTCCAGGACAATTTTCTTGGATTATTGTGTCGGGTTCTTTTTTTGGTCACAACTTTCTTGCAGTCCAATTATTCTTATATTTTTTCTTCTTCATCTGTTTTCCAGATCTGTTATTTTTCTTATAAGATATTTCACATTCTCTTCTATTTTCTCATTCTTTATAATCTCTTTTGTTATATCTTGGTCTCTCATAGCTTCACTGGCTTCCCCTTATCCAATTATAATTTTCTTTTCTTTTTTTATATATTTTTTATTTTTTTTATTAAAAGCTTTTTATTTACAAAACATATGAGTGATTTTTCTACATTGACCTTTGCAAAACTTTTTTTTTGTTCCAAGCTTTTCCTCTCCTTCCCCCCAACCCTCACCCCTAGATGACAGGTAATCTAATACATGCTAAATATGATAAATTATATGACAAATCCAATATATGTATACATATCTATACAGTTATCTTACTGCACAAGAGCATCAGATCTAGAAAGAGAGAAAAAAACCTAAGAAGGAAAACAAAATGCAAGGAAATATTCATAGAAAGCATTAAAATGCTCTGTTGTGGTCCACACTCAGTTCCCTCAAGTTTCTCTCTGGATGTATATGACAATCTTCATCACTGAACAATAGGAACTGGTTTGAATCACATCATTGCTGAAGAGAACCATGTCCATCAGAATTGATCATCATATAGTCTTGTTGTTGTGTATAATGTTTGCCTGCTTCTGCTGATTTCACTCAGCATCAGTTCATGCAAGTCTCTCCAGGCCTCTCTGAAATCATCCTACTGGCCGTTTCTTACTGGACAATAATATTCCATGACATTCATATACCATAATTTATTCAGCCATTCTCCAATTGATGGGCATCCTTTCAATTTCCAGTTTCTTGCCACTACGAAAAGGGCTGCCACAAACATTTTTGCACATGTGGGCCCCTTTCCTTCCTTTAAGATCTCTTTGGGATATAAGTCCAGTAGAAACACTGCTTGGTCAAATGGTATGCACAGTTTGATAACTTTTTGATAACTTTTTGAGCATAGTTCCAAATTGCTCTCCAGAATGGTTGGATCCGTTCACAGTTCCACCAACAATGTGTCAGTGTCCCAGTTTTCCCACATCCCCTCCAACATTTGCCATTATCTTTTCCTGTCATCTTAGCCAATCTGACAGATGTGTAGTGGTATCTCAGAGTTGTCTTAATTTGCATTTCTTTGATCAATAGTGATTTGGAGCACCTTTTCATGTGACTAAAAATAGTTTCAATTTCTTCATCTGAAAATTGTCTGTTCATATCTTTTGACCATTTATCAATTGGAGAATGGCTTGAAGTCATATATTTGAGTCCATTCTCTATATGTTTTAGAAATGAGGCCTTTTCATTTCTAAAATATATAGAGAATTGTCTCATATATATAAGAATTCAAGACACTCTTCAATAGATAAGTGGTCAAGGGATATGAACAGACAATTTTCAGATGATGAAATTAAAACCATCTCTAGTCATATGAAAAGTTGCTCCAAATCACTATTGATCAGAGAAATGCAAATTAAGAAAACTCTGAGATACCACTACACACCTGTCAGATTGGCCAAAATGACAGGAAAAGATAACGATGAATGTTGGAGGGGATGTGGGAAAACTGGGACACTAATACATTGTTGGTGGAACTGTGAATGGATCCAACCATTCTGGAGAGCAATTTGGAGCTGTGCTCAAAAAGTTAGCAAACTGTGCATACCCTTTGACCCAGCAGTGTTTCTACTGGGCCTATATTCCAAAGAGATCTTAGAGGAGGGAAAGGGACCCACATGTGCAAGAATGTTTGTGGCAGCCCTTTTTGTAGTGTCTAGAAACTGGAAACTGAAGGGATGCCCATCAATTGGAGAGTGGCTGAATAAATTATGGTATATGAATGTTATGGAATATTATTGCTCTGTAAGAAACGACCAGCAGGACGATTTCAGAGAGGCCTGGAGGGACTTACATGAACTGATGCTGAGTGAAACGAGCAGAACCAGGAGATCATCATGCACAGCAACAACAGTATTACATGATGATCAATTCTGATGGACATGGCTCTCTGCAATAAAGAATTGTCTCAAACCAGTTCCAGTTGTTCACTGAAGAAAACTATATACACCCAGAAAGAGGGACATGAAATATGGACCACAAAGTAACATTTTCATGATCTCTATTGACATTTGCTTGCATTGTGTTGCCTTTCTCTGATTCTTTTTTTTTTTCTTGTAGATAGGATTTTTCTTGCATAACTTCTCAAGCATTTCAATATTATTAACATGTAGTGGACTTCCTGCCATCTAGGGGACTGGAGGGGACTGGCGGTAAAATTTGTATTGGAAAGCTTTGTAAAGATCAAGGTTGGGGAACTACCCATACATATGTTATACAAATAAAAAGCTTTAAAAAAAAAAAAAAGAAATGAGGCCTTTATCAGAACCTTTGAATGTAAAAATTTTTTCCCAGTTTATTGCTACCCTTCTAATCTTGTCTGCATTCATTTTGTTTGTACAAAAACTTTTTAACTTGATATAGTCAAACTTACCTATTTTGTGATTAATGATGATCTCTAGTTCTTCCTTGGTCACAAATTCCTTCCCCCTCCACAGGTCTGAGAGGTAAACCATCCTACATTGTTCCAATTTGTTTATAATATCATTCTTTATGTCTAGATCATGAATCCATTTCGACCTTATCTTGGTATATGGTGTTAGGTGTGGGTAAATGCCTAGTTTCTTCCATACTAGTTTCCAATTATCCCAGCAGTTTTTGTCAAATAGTGAGTTTTTATCCCAAAAGCTGGGGTCTTCAGGTTTATAAAACACTAGATTATTGTCATTGAGTAGTTTGTCCTGTGAACCTAACCTATGCCACTGATCCACTACTCTATTTCTTAGCCAGTACCAATTGGTTTTGATGACCACTGCTTTATAATAATAGTTTTATATCTGGTACAGCTAGGCCACCCTCATTTGCATTTTTTTCATTAATTCCCTTGAAATTCTTGACCTTTTGTTTTTCCAGATGAATTTTGTTGTTATTTTTTCTAAGTCAGTTAAATAATTTCTTCGGAGTTTGATTGGTATAGCACTAAATAAATAGATTAGTTTAGGTAGTATTGCCATCTTTATTATATTCGCTCGACCTATCCAAGAGCACTTGATATTTTTTCCCATTATTTAGATCTGACTTTATTTGTGTGGAGAGTGTTTTGTAGTTTTGCTCATATAGATCCTGACTTTCCCTTGGCAAATATATTCCCAAATATTTTATACTATCGAAAGTTATTTTAAATGGAATTTCTCTTTGTATCTCTTGCTGTTGCATTTTGTTGGTGATGTATAAAAATGCTGATGATTTATGTGGATTTATTCTGTATCCTGCAACTTTGCTAAAGTTGTGGATTAATTCTAATAGTTTTTAGTGGATTCTCTAGGGTTCTCTAAGTAGACCATCATGCCATCTGCAAAGAGTGATAATTTGGTTTCCTCATGACCTACTGTAATTCCTTTAATCTCTTTTTCTTGTCTTATTGCCAAAGCTAGCATTTCTAATACAATATTGAATAGTAATGGTGATAGTGGGCAACCTTGTTTCACCCCTGATCTTATTGGGAATGGTTCCAGTTTATCACCATTACATATGACGCTAGCTGATGGTTTTAAATAGATGCTACTGACTATTTTAAGGAAAAGTCCATTAATTCCTATACTCTCTAGTGTTTTTAATAGGAATGGATGTTGGATTTTATCAAATGCTTTTTCTGCATCTATTGAGATTATCATATGTTTTTTGTTAATTTGATTATTGATATAGTCAATTATGATAATAGTTTTCCTAATATTGAACCATCCCTGCATTCCTGGTATAAATCCTACTTGGTCATGGTATATTATTCTAGGAATGATTTTCTGTAATCTCTTTGCTAATATTTTATTTAAGATTTTTGCATCAATATTCATTAGGGAGATTGGTCTATAATTTTCTTTCTCTGTTTTTGTTTTACCTGATTTAGGTATTAGTACCATGTCTGTATCATGAAAGGAGTTTGGTAGGAGTCCTTCGTTCCCTATTTTTTTGAATAGTTTATATAATATTGGAGTTAATTGTTCTTTAAATGTTTGGTAGAATTCTCATGTAAATCCATCTGGTCCTGGGGATTTTTTCTTAGGGAGTTGATTAATGACTTGTTCTATTTCTTTTTCTAAAATGGGACTATTTAAGTAATTTATTTCCTCTTCTGTTAATCTGGGCAATCTATATTTTTGTAGATATTCCTCCATTTCACTTAGGTTATCAAATTTATTGGCATAAAGTTGAGCAAAGTAACTCCTGGTTATTGCTCTAATTTCCTCTTCATTGGTGGAAAGTTCTCCCTTTTCTTTTTTGAGACTAACAATTTGATTTTCCTCTTTCCTTTTTCTAATCAAATTAACTAGAGGTTTATCTATTTTGTTGTTTTTTCATAAAACCAACTTTTGGTTTTATTTATTAATTCAATAGTTTTTTTACTTTCAATTTTATTAATCTCTCCTTTTATTTTTAGGATTTCAAGTTTGGTATTTGATTGGGGGTTTTTAATTTGTTCTTTCTCTAGCTTTTTTAGTTGCAAGCCCAATTCATTGATTTTCTCTTTCTCTCTTTTATGCAAATAAGTATCTAGAGATATAAAAATTCACCTTATTACAGCTTTGGCTGTATCCCACAAATTTTGGTATGTTGTATCATTATTATCATTCTCTTGGATGAAATTAGTAATTGTGTCTGTTATTTGCTATTTCATCCATTCATTCTTTAGGATAAAATTATTTAGTTTCCAATTGCTTTTTGGTCTATTTTCTCCTGGCCTTATATTGCATGTGATTTTTATTCCGTCATGATCTGAAAAAAAATACATTTACTATTTCTGCCTTCCTGCATTTGATTTTGAGGTTTTTGTGTCCTAACACGTGGTCAATTTTTGTATAAGTTCCATGGACTGCTGAGAAAAAAATAAACTCCTTTCTGTCTCCATTTTATTTCCTCCAAAGATCTATCATACCTAACTTTTCTAACATTTTGTTTACCTCCTTAATTTCTTTCTTATTTATTTTGTGGTTTGATTTATCTAGTTCTGAGAGAGGGAGGTTGAGATCCCCCACTATTATAGTTTTGCTGTCTATTTCTTCTTGTATCTCTCTATACTTTTCCTCTAGGAATTTCCATGCTATACCACTTGGTGCATATATGTTTAGTATTGATATTGCTTCATTGTCTATGGCTCCTTTTAATAAGATATAATTTCCTTCTTTGTCTCTTTTAATTAGGTCTATCTTTGCTTTTACTTGGTCTGAGATCAGGATTGCTACCCCTGCTTTTTTTTTGTTCACCTGAAGCATAATAGATTCTGCTCCAGCCTTTTACCTTCACCCTGTTTGTGTCTCTATGCTTTAGATGTGTTTCTTGTATACAACATATTGTTGGATTCTGGTTTTTAATCCAGTCTGCTATCCGCTTCCACTTTATGGGAGAGTTCATTCCATTCACATTCACAGTTCAAATAACTAATTCTGTATTTCCTGCCATCTTATTTACCTTAGTTTATGCTTTTCTCTTTCCTATCCCCTTTCCCTCCTCCCTAGTATTTTGCTTTTGATAACCACTTCCCTCAAACAATCTTTCCCCTTTAGAGCCCCACCCCCTTTTTTACACCTTTCCCTTAATTCTTCTGTTTTTCCTTCTATTAGTCTATTCCCTTCCTTTTCCCCCTTTCCCTCCTGTTTTCTCATAAGATAGGACAAGTTTCTTTTTGATACCCAATATGTCTATTATTCCCTCAGAGCCAAATCTGATGAGATGGAGATTAACACAATTCTCATTCCCCTCCCTTTTTCCCCCCTCAATCATTATAGGTTTTCTTTGCCTCTGCATGTGATGTAATTTCCCTTATTTTACCTCTTTTTCCTCTTCTTCCAGTGTTATCCCTTTTCTACCTCTAATTTCTTTTTCAGATTATCATATCATAATAATCATAAAATCACAATAATCATATCATAATAATCATAAAATCACAATAATCATATCATAATAATCACAATGTAATAATAAAATCATAAAATCAACCCTAATTCTATAAGTATCTATAACATAAATATAATTCTCAAGAGTTTTTTTTTCTTGTTACCTTTTTATGTTTCTCTTGTGTTCTGTGTTTGTAGATCAAATTTTTTGTTCAGTTCTGGTCTTTTCAGCAGAAATAGGTGAAATTCTCCTATATCATTGAATGACCATCTTCTTCCCTGGAAGATAATGCTCATTCTAGCTGGGTAACTTATTCTTGGCTGTAATCCAAGTTCCTTTGCCCTTTGGAATATCTGATTCCAGGCCCTTAGATCCTTCAAAGTAGAAGCTGTTAGGTCCTGTGTGATCCTAATTGTGGCTCCTCAATATTTAAATTGTTTCTTTCTGGCTTTTCTTAATATCTTTTCCTTGGTATGATAGTTCTGGAATTTAGCCACAATATTCCTGGGGGATTTAATTTTGGGGTTTCTTTCAGGAGGTGATCGGTGGATTGTTTCAATAAGTATTTTTCCTTCTGGGTTTAAAATATCAGGGCAGTTTTCTTTTATGATTTTCTGGAAGATAGTGTCTAGGTTCTTTTTTTCATCATGGCTTTCAGGAAGCCCTATAATCCTTAGATTGTCTCTCCTAGATCTATTTTCCAGGTCAGTTGTTTTTCCTAGGAGATATTTCATGTTTTTCTCTATCTTTTCATTTTTTTGTTTTTGTTTGACTGATTCTTGAAGTCTTGATGAGTCATTCATTTCCATTTGTTCGATTCTAATTTTTAATGTCTTATTTTCTTCAGTTACTGTTTTTAGCTCCTTTTGTAATTGGCCAATTTGTTCATAGTAGTCTTTTTCCATTTTTTCCATTTTATTTTGCAGTCATCTCATTTCGTTTCCCCATGTTTCTTCCAACTCTCTTTTAATATCCTTTATGCAATCTTCAAAGAAAGCCTTGTGACATGGAGTCCAGTTTATGTCTCTTTGGGGGGCTTTTTCTGGAGTTGCTTTACCTTTAGGGGCCTCAGGATTTGAGGTTTGTTCTTCCCTCTCTCCATAAAAGCTGTCTATGGTGAGAGCTCTTTTTGGTTTTTTATTCATTTTTTTTAAAAGTATGAGGTCTGTTCAAGGCAAAGGAGGGACAGCTGCTTTAATTTGCCCTGGGGCAGTTCTGCTGATTGAGTTATTTCAGGTGCTGGACAGTTCTGCTTTAATTCACCCTGGGGCAGTTCTGCTGATTGAGTTATTTCAGGTGTTGGGCAGTTCTGCTGATTGAGTTATTTCAGGTACTGGGCAGTTCTGCTTTAATTCACCCTGGGGCCCTTCTGCTGATTGAGTTATTTCAGGTGCTGGGCAGTTCTGCTGATTGAGTTATTTCAGGTGCTGATCAGTTCTGCTGATTGATTGATTGCCCTAGGGTGTTGTGTAATGGCAGCTAGGTCCGACACTCATCAGGGGTTCAGTGGTTCACAATCTACCCCCCACAAAAGGCAGACCCTCCAAACCACCTGTCCACAATCAGGACAGATTGGCCCAAGAGGCCCGCAGAAGACTCCCAGGTGTGTGAAAAGCACAACACTCCCATTCCTGTACTGACTCCTGTTCCAGTTCCCTGCTCCAGCTCCCTGCTCCAGCTCCCTGTTCTGACCCCCTGACTCAGTCTCCCTGTGCTGCAGTCTGGGTTCAGCAGACCACCCCCCTGCCCAGTTAAAACAGACTTGTTTTGAAGTTCTTCCAGAGTATCTTCTTCTAGAAATGTGTTGTCCTCCAGATATTGTGGATTTTTTTTTACTTCAAAATCAGTCTAGCGGCTTCATATGTTGTTGGTTTGAGGGAAGGTTAGAGGAGATTACAGAGACTCCTGTTTGATCTCCACCATCTTGGCTCCTCCAATTCTAATTTTCAAAAAGTTATTTTCATCTTTGAGAGTCTATACCTCCTTTTCTAGTTGGCTTACTCTTTTTTCATAATCTTTGTTTTCTTGCATGGAAAAAATATTTTTATTTTATTTTTAGTTTTTCCTTAATGTTTCTCATTTAATTTTTAAATTCTTTTTTGAATTCTATAAATTTTCTCTGGGTGGAGAGCCATTTCATGCTATTCTTTGAGGCAGAAAAGTTTTCTGAAAATACCCCCTTCATCATTTCTTTTTTTTTAATTTAAATTTTTATTATTATTATTATTATTATTATT
>JAJPUD010010709.1:0-59671 GCA_023553655.1 Myrmecobius fasciatus
ATATTCATCTCCTTATGATGTTTCTTATTTATTTTATTCTTAAATTTTTCTAGTTCTAAAAGAGGAAAATAGATGTCATCTTCTAGAATGGTTTACTATGTGTTTCCTCCTGCTCTTCATTTTACTTTGCCTTCAATAATTTTGAATATTATGCCATTTAATATATATATATATATAGTTTTGTTATAACTTAATAGTCTATGGTGCTTTTTAGCAAAATATAATTTGTCTTCTTATCTCTTTTAATTAGGCTTAGTTTTGCTTTTGATCTGTCTGAAATCATAATTGTTACCCATGTATTTTATACTTCAGCTGAAGCATAATAGATTCTGCTCTAGCCCAATATTTTAACTCCATTTGTATCTGTCTATTTTTAAGTGTGTTTCTTGTAAACAACAAATTATTGGATTCTGTTCAATTTCTCATCAGATTTGAACTCAGGTCCTCCTGACTGCAGGGCTGGTTCTCTATCCACTGTGCCATCTAGTTCTCCCTTATAAACGAGCTTTTAAAAGTTAAAAATCTATATATAAAAATATACATACATAAGATATTGGTGTTGTCATTATTACTGTCATCATTATTTATATGAGGCTTGAGAATTTTGGTGTTGACAACTTATTTAACCTCAAACTTCTGTGCTCCCAGAGTGAGTCCAAGAATAATAATCTTCATTAGTAATCCAAAATTGCCAAATGAAGACAATCAATGCCAATTTTATTGGGAGTAAAGTTCAGTTGTTAGTGAGCAAGACACCCCAAAGGGAGGGCAAGAGGTAGTATATTCCAGATTGTTCAAACCACTACTGATATTTCAGTTCTCATTAACGTCAAATATTAGTGGAGGCATTAGTATCCTGAAAGCAATAGCCTTGGGTATAACCGGGATCATAAACTGTCCAGCTATTAGATATGATCCCATCTAGATTTTTTATCTCTATGGACTTACATAATACTGCGCTCTCCTGATTTTTTTCCTACTTTGGACAATTGCTTTCATACTTCTTCACCTTCTTCCCTTTTCCAAGGTTCTCTCCTTAACTCTCTTGTTTTCTCTTAGTAGTTTCATCTCTTCTGATGATATTCACTTCTTCCTTATTTTAAATACCTCTGAAACACAGTGGTATCTAAAATAAGGAAGAAGTGTGTAAAATACATCTTTATTCTCTCCTTAGAGTACTAGTCCTGAATTTTCTCATGTCTACTAAAGAACTATCTCTATATATCCTATCATTACTCCAAATTCAACATGCATACAACTGAACTTGCCACCTCTCAAACAATTCCTCCAGCTTATTTATCCAAATCATAGATTTAGAAGGAATCTTAGAGGCTAGCCTACAGTCCTTAACTGAACAAGAATCCTGTCTGCAATATAAACTATAAGTAGTTATCCTTATTTTTCCTAAAGATTTGTAGTGAAAAGAACTTGCCACATCTGATGAGAGAGTCATTTCTTACAGCCATTTTGATTTGAATATCTTTTGGCAGTTTTTCTTTATATCAAGTCTATAGTTGTCTCTTTGAAATATCTACCTGTTATATAGTTAGGTGGTAGGCCTGAAGTCAAGGATACTTATCTTCCTGAGATCAAATCTGGCTTTAGACATTTACTAGCTGTGTGACAATTTGCCTCAGTTTCCTCATCTCTAAAATGAACTAAAATTGAAAATGGCAAACTACTTTAGTATTTTTGTCAAGAAAACCACAAAAGAGGTCACAGAAAGTCAGAACATGACTGAAAATGAGTGAGAAATAACTTCTATGTATTATATCTAATATTGCTCTGAACCAAGAAGGCTAAGCCCTCTTCCACATGACAACACTTGAAGGCAATTATTATATTCCTCCTAGTTCCTTTCTTCAAGGTAAAATCTTTCAATTGATACTCACATGGCATGATCTCAAGGTTCTTCGGCATTCTGGTTGCCCTCTTCTGGATATTCTTTATTTATCTAGGTATTTCCTAAAATGCTGTAGCCAGAACTAAGAGCAATACTATATATGTTGTCTGTCCAGGACAGAGAATAGGACTCCCTTTAGTTCTGTTGATGACACCACCAACTTCTGAGCTCACTGATTTCTAACCCTTTAAGTTACTTCCCCTTTCCTTAATTTCTCATCTATTCATTCAGTTGCCAAATGCTTTCTATATGCTCCCTTTATAATATCTTTAGTAATTCTTACCATTTCCATGGGGTCCAGCCTAAATCAGATCCTCATCTTCCTTGGCATCTTAAGTGATCTTTAATCCATCTTTTACATGACTAACAAGGTAATCTCCTTAATGAACCATTATGACCATGTTTTGCTTTTCCTGAAAATCATGTAGAGACTATTCCCACTTACTTTGCAAATGAAATTTAAACTCCTTATCCTGTCATTCAGGTCCTTGCAGAATCTGGTTCCTATATGCCATCTCTAGCCTCATCTCATATTCCACTCATTCTTGTATTCAATATTCTAGC
The DNA here is from genome assembly GCA_023553655.1 of Myrmecobius fasciatus. Classification (NCBI taxonomy): domain Eukaryota; kingdom Metazoa; phylum Chordata; class Mammalia; order Dasyuromorphia; family Myrmecobiidae; genus Myrmecobius; species Myrmecobius fasciatus. Next base: position 2,468 of record JAJPUD010010709.1, read on the forward strand.
TAATCTGCATTTCTCTATGTTCTCCACTAACATCCTATGCTCTGCCATCTTGATCTTTCTTCATGCCATCTCCCAGAACTGAAATTTGCTCCCTTCATCCCTTTCCCAAACATTTACCTGTTAAATTACCTCCCTCCCTCAATGACCACCCAGTCCCATAACTCACAAAAATCACCTCTAACTTCTTTTTCACCCACCTCCATCTGAACTAATCTCCTTCTTAAGAGTTAAATGATTTGCCCAAAGTCACATTTGTTGTTCATTCTTTGTTCTTGAAGAGAACTAATACGGTCCTGTGTATGATTTCCTGACTTGCATGTACATTGGACTTAAGTCAGAACAATGCAGTTGTCAGCCTTGCTCTCTCTTCCAGAGTTGTTAAAAGTCCAGTAGGAAGCCAAAGGTTAAGATGACTGCTGGTTGCCCAGAATACTCCAGGCTCACTTAGAAATTACAGTGGCATGTGTGGAATTATAAGATCCTTGAAGGCAACTTCTCTTTTATTTCATTTCTGCATTTCTTGGCCTCTTTACCATTAGGTTCTCTGAGAGAGAAAATGAGCCAAAAATCCATTACTCCTTCTGCATAAACTTGAGGGCCTCCTGAAGCATAAGCTTAAGTTAGATTTAGATATGTGATATTAGCTGTGTTTTTATCTATAAATATATTAATGGCGGATTTTGTTTGAGGATTTTATTTTTGCATGAAAATGAATCCCTCATATATAGTGAAAAAATGAAGCTGATCCTATACTACATTGCCTCTTTTATGGTTTGTTAACTGCTATGAGAATACTAGAACCCTTAAGGTGTAAATAAAGTAGTCCATCATTTTAACAGAACAAATATACTATTCTATCCTAATATCATTTTAAGACCCATTGTTTTTCTGTTGCCTGGAGAGAAGTGGTTGTTAAAAAAGTATTCTTTGTGCTCTTTAGCAAATGATGGACAATCCCTGAAGGCCTTTCAAATAACGAAGGGGGGAAAAAGCTTTATTTTCCTTTGTTGGAGCAATAAAATTTGTTACACTTAATATAAGTTTCTTTTGGGGGTGGAAGGAGGTAAAAATAAGGAAGATGATTTAGGATTCCAAAAATTGCAGTTGCTTGTGGAAGGTTTTTACTGAAAATAAATCTTCTCTCTTGGGACCTTAGTTTGTTCTGAAGAATAATATTACAAAATCCAACGTTGCATAATAAAAAAGGCAAAAGCAAGGGAAGATTGATGATGATGATTCTTGGCAGTTCATTTAAACTGGTATGTTCACTTGGCCTTATTTTTAATACTGAGATGCTTTATGTCCCTGTTTCTGCCTATATGAACTAAATTGAGTTAAACATGTACAGTCCTAACTCTATACAAAAATCCTCATTCAGGGTACTATGATTTTTTGAATGATCAGGCAAGATAGGGAAATGAGAGAGTAGAGAGAAAAGAACAAAACAAAGATACTCAGAAGTCTTTGCAGACACATTCAGGAGACAGTGTGATCAAAATGAACTGTAAGCCAAATGAGAGATCCATCTGATCTTAGATATATTTAAAATAAATTACTTCCCAAGATCCCTTGCTCTTGGGGCCCTAGCAGAAATATAGCAATGCTTGGATTAGTCTGATCTGCCACGTTAACAACAGAACTAGAGAGGGAGGAACTTGGTCTCAAGGCCCCTTTGGCATCAGAATCAGTGGGAGAGGAAATTAATAAATAGTCTATTCCTCCCTGCACATAGACTTGGGGCCCCCACAAAGCATAAGCATGATTCAGATTTAGATGTATGATAGTAGCTGTATTTATAGCTATAGATGTCTTAGTGGTACATTTTGTTTGGCGATTTTATTTTTTATGGATGATAAGCTTGATGGTTTTTTTTTCCTACATCATTTATCACACTTTTTTTAGTCTTGGAATATTATTGCCTGAATGCTGGTGTGTGTGTATGTATGTGTGTGTGCATGTTAATATTCATTTGTGATATGAGTGAAAACTATTTTCTTTCCCTTTCCTTATATATCAAATAAAGTGAAAGAGAATCTCTTGGAATGGGCCATTCTAAATTTTATATTAGAATGAGCAAAAAAAATTAATATCTAAACAGGAATGGATAAAACACCTTTTAGAACACCACCATCATCATCATAGCTAGCATTTATATAGCACTTTAAGGTCTGCAAAGTGCTTTGCATATATTAACTCAATTTAATCCTCATTCAACTCTTTGAGAGTAGAGTTATTACAATTCCTGCTTTGCATATGAGGCTCATAGAGACCATCTGACTTATCCAGAGCTAGTAAGTGTATGTTGTGTTATGGTTTATATTCATGTCTTGCTGACTCTTAAGTCCAGTCCTAACTAACTGCACCAAACTAATTGCATCTCACAATTTAATAGTTTTGTTGCCAGAGTGACCTGTACTCTGTTTGCTCTTCATTTACATGAAATAGAAATCTCTTTGTACTTTTCTTTTTAAACATTTGTTTTAAAGGAGGCTCCTGATTACATTAAGATATGAGTAGCAAACAAAGGTAAAGAAGTTTTCCAGGCCTGTCCTGAAACAAAAGACATGACTTGACAGATGTCCTATAAAAAATTTTTTTTCTCCAATAGAAACCAGGCAAGTTGTCCTCCTCAAAGTTAGAAAGGTGGCAAAGTAGGCCACTTGGATGAAAAACAGGATTGAAAGCCACCTGCCTTACATGTCTTTAGAATGCCAGTTTAAAAGGAGAACTTAAGAATCTGATAGATGGATAAAGAAGGATGCTATTCATTCATTCAACACACTTTTAGGTGCCTATTTCTCCACAGGAACTGTACTAAATGTTGATTAAAAAAAAGGACAAAATAATTTTTTTTTACTTTAAAGCTTATATCTTATTAGAGAAATGTGCTTTATTGTTTTTGTTTGATTTTTATAAAGTATATATAAATCTATGAATTCAAAATACTGAACATGGAATCCTAACATATGTTGGACCTTAGGTGAAAAGGTAGAATTGACTTTGGTTTATTACCATGGGAGGAATCATGGTGGAGTAAAAGAGATCAGAATTATCAATAAAAAAAAGAGGTTCGAAACTTTATATTGGGGCAAGTCACTTCCCACAGCATCATACATATCCTACTCTCTATGTTCCTAATTCCTAATGAGTCTTCCTAATTCTAAGCTCAATACTCTATACACTATACCACTCAGCTGCCCCCTTGAGATCCATAGAAAATATTTAATGTACCATTCTATTTATTCATAAACACTTCTTTTGTAAGGATGTATACACATACACATATAGACACATATGTATAAACACAAACATATGTCTTAAATACCAGTAATCATTTAATTCTCAGATCAATCTTGATCCCCTAATTAATTTACATAAATATAATCCTTGTTACAAAACTAGCTATTAAAATAAGAATAAGATAACAAACAAACTGTGAAAGACAAGAACAGAGGATCCTATATAGAGGTAGAAATTAGAAACAGCTAGTGCATAGGCAGAAAGATGGCACTGAAGTAGATCACATTTAAATATCTGACCTCCTCTTACATAGAAAACATTATCAGATCCCAGATTTTCTAAATATATAATTTTAGTGACTCTACCATTAGTTAGGACCACACCAAATGCTTTTAATACTTTTTCATCTAAGTATTTTGTTTATTCAATACTACATTACTTTTTGGATGAGACACAAGAGAGTTCTTTGCTTCTGTCCTAGATGGTAAGCTCCTAAATAGCAGGACTGAATTTTACTTAGATTGATTAGAAGAGTATAGCATCAAATATAATAAGGAATTTGAAATATTTTGATAGCAAATATTATGCTTCTTGAATGAATATATTTGCCAATATATTATATACAAATATGTTAGTAAGTGATATAAATTAACACCTATGAGGCCAGAATGATGTTCATTCCATAAAAAGTGATACTTTGTCAAGAAAGCTATGGTAACAGATTTACTATTTGTGGCAAGATAAGTCTATTATTATCCATTATGTGAGAAACTGAATAAACATTGCCTGTGATATTTTGGTTCTCATCTGGAGATAGATAATCTGTATACTGTATATTGATATAAACATATTTCATACATATGATATGTATGAAAAAGCATTTATTAACAACCTTACAACATGTGATAAACACAAGGAAAGACACTTTCCATCCTCCAGAAGCCCTTCCCAGTGACTCGGGAAGGATATTTTGCTTACATAAGTTAGAAGGATGATAAGTAGAGCCATTGCACAGGAGTCCAACAATAAATCCTTTCCAAGAGAAATGATGGTATTTATTTGAAATTAGCTTTGAAATTGGAAAGAGAATGGACAGGTGGAGGGTTGACTAACTACAACATATTGTCTGATAAAAAGTTGGCTGAGGTTTGAGGTTCTTGGTTTTGGGATAAATTGTCAAAATTATATTGGTTTGAGGAATTGTATGGAGGGGAAATGTTTTCCCCTGTTTTTCTCAAAATTGACTTTAGATCTTAATACTGCATTATCTTTGTAAGTTTCACAAAAAAAAAACCATTTATTTTGAAAATTCCACATAACTAGGGGTAGTCGTCAGGAGATGGGAGATGCTTTGTGGCTGTCATCTTCCACCTTTATCCAAGTTTCTGACATCAGAATGTAGCAGAGCTACTGTTGGTATTTGAAATGATTTAGTTTTCTTGGTGGTAAAAACTATGCATGAATGAAATCAGTGTTTGGATGAAGAAAGAATACCTCATATTGAAAAGTAATAGAAATGTTGCTACTTTTGTGTGCGTAAAATGTGTGTGTGTGTGTGTGTTTTGACAGCTTTTTGGAAACAACAGCTTATTTCTTCATGAAACCAAAAATGGGAGAGAAGGAAGTGTCCCCAAATGTTTTCTTCAGCCTCTGGCATGAATTCAGTTCTGACTTTAAAGATTTCTGGAAAAAAGAGAACAAACTTATTCTCCAAGAAAGGTAGGTTGTTTTCATTTGAACAAAGACATTTTAAAACTGGTGTTTTATTAGGTGTGACATCACTAAGTTTGCCAGCTTTTATAGATTTGAAAACTGAATGATTTTTTACAAGGGATAGGCTAAGAAGGCTGCTGAGAGTTGCCAAAAGGTAGAGCTTAGAAAGGCCAGTGGACCAGAAAAGCTGGGATGCTGATGTAGAAAAACTAAAATGAAGAGTGGCCTGGATCATAATCCAGGGCTGTGGGGGAGGATATTCCCACAATGAATTAATTGGGAGAAGGAATTAAGCTTAGATGAAAAACACTGATGAAATTTGATAATGAGAGATAAGCTCTGTTCTCTACAAAGCAATGCAGAAAGACTAGGGAGTATTATCTGCCACTTTTTGCTTTGCCAGTATTACCATCAAATTTTACATTGTGGAATTAATCTGAAAATTATGAAAAACAGTATTGAATATAATTTTATAATTTTGAGACCCTTTTGTACTGTACAGTATTTCCTAGAATAGCTCTTTGAGGAGAGGAAAGGGGTTCTGTATGAATATATGAAATAAAATGCAGGTCAGTGAGTTTATGAAATCACTGAGGAGCCTTCTGTTCACATGCAGCCTTATTCAATATTGAGTCATGAAGAAACCTAGAACTCCCAGTTTTATATCCAGAAATAACTGTGTCTTGTGGGAAGAAGCAAGGGAAACCTAATATGCCCTATACAACCAAACCAAAATACCAAACCACTTAGTGTGCTTTCTAATAACTCTTTACCAGCAGTAGCTTTGTTTGAGATCTCTAGAAAACTTGCAGCATACCAATGGACTTTGCTCATCAGTACTACAAAATTCTCCAATTCTTTTGAAACAGCAGTAATCCACTTAGTTTTCATTTATAAGGAGACTTTAAGGCAAAACTTTGTATCAGTTGGAGCATGTAATGGAGATGCTGTATATTTTTGTCACAGAAAGAATCTTATACTTTGCTGTGTGATAATATATTACTTTCAAACAAAGATCAATTCAAAAAATAATTGGGGTGGATTGCTGAAGGCATATAAAAGAAAAAAATAACTTTATAATACAAAAATTTAAACCAATGGATACAAATACTTGATAGAGTTTTAATTACAAGGTTATATAGATGAGATAGAAAAGGTCAATTAGGAGTTCTGACTAAAAAGTTATCATAATAATTTGAATTATTCAACATTTTCTAACAGGATTAGGAGTCATAAGGCATAGGGGAAGATAGATTCATAAAAAATATGATCAGATAAAAGAATTTCAGTATTTGTGGAAGCAGAAGTGGAATTCTTGTGGAAGATGACAAGATTAATGTTATGAGCATCTCTGTATAGCTGAGGTGCATTAAGGAAGCTAGATTTGGGAATTGACTAAATTGAAATATTGGGAAGTTAGAAATTTGAGAGAGCATCTATATATCTTTATATATCACATATAAGCAGATGTATATATACATATGAATATGTGTGTAGACATACATACACACACATTGTGTATATATAGAGAGAAGTTCCCCCAAGAGATGGGAAGGAGAAAATAATTATAAACATTGAATCCTTTGAGAAAGAAAAGAAAATATCCTAAAAGTAGATAAGTAATTGCTATACAAATCTAAATTGAAAAATAAATTCAGATAGCAAATTTCAAAGAAGGTACAGTGGTAGAAGAAGATTCTGGAAATGCTAATGGGGAGTAAGTAGTATACTTCAACTGAGCCAAGTGAGTTGGGAGTGAGAAAGCATACTCATCCAGTTTGCTTTGACAGAAACAATATTATCAGGATCATGTGAGTGCCAGATCATAGAAAGAATATGATGAGAATTAAAAATAAGTTTAGTTAATTATGAGCTGAAATAGCTAGTCACACATTAGAATTAGGTGAGTTAAAGTGGATGGGGAAAGGGCAGTGGAGAGTTTGACATGAAGAATGAGTTTTACACATCTATAGCTAGCTGGGAATTCAGAATTCCTGGGATGGGTTATGTAAATATAATGGAGTGTGAGTATGGAGGAGTGAGTCTAGGCAGTGTTAGTGGCTAAAGAAAGACTTGTTCTCAAGTTGTTCCAGTTCTACCCTGGAGGTCTTACCTCTTCAGAGGTGGATATTATATTTTTGAGGCCTTAGGATGACTGTCTCATTGCAGTCAGGAGCAGAAGAAGGTACAGGAGGCTATTTTTACCTTGCTTCCCATGGAAGAAGACATTGTAGGGAAGAATGACAGAGGTAGAAGGGGTATTGCCCAAGGTCTAGTGTGCACTGGAAAGGACCTAGGACACACTGACAAATAAAGTCAGAAGGCAGGTGGCCCTAGTCTTGACCTAGAATTGACTGTGAGTGGGCCATAAAGGAAGTGTAGAAGTTAGGGGTCTCCAGTTCATATGGGAAAATTGAATCATGGAAAAATAGAACTTTTCATTGTCAAAATTTCAAATAGGAAAAAATTGTTTTTAGTATTTCCAGGATTCACATTGTTTATTTCTCATATAACCTTCATGCCACAATAACCACTCCCTGACCTTCTCCTAAATGTAATATCCTCAGGACCTCTAGAGATCCATATTAAAACATGGTATCAGGAAAGAGTCTGAAAATCATTATATAGAAGGTGAATGAATGAATTGAAGAAAGAGTCAGTAATGCTTCTGATCCTACTGAATAGGTAGTGCTTACAACATGCATGACACTGGAATACAAAGACAAAACCCAAAGCATTCCTGCCCTAAAGGAGATTTTTCTAAGGGGAAAATATGTAAAGATAATAAAAGATCATTTGAGAAGGGAAAGAGCACTAATAGGTTGTGGAGTGTGTAAAGTTCCTATTAGGAGAGGACAAGTTAACTTTGCTTTGAAGGAAGTTAGGAATTTTGAGGGGTGGAGGTGAGGGAGAAGTACATTCCAAACTTGAGGGTCAGTCTAGGAACTGTTGGAAGTTAATTGGGTTATACTCTAGAGACCAAATAGGAACATTTTCCTTTTAAGAAGGATCAAAGTCTGAAGCTAAAGGAATTAGGTTTTCATAGTAGAGTTTCAGATATTAGCTAGAGGATGGAAGTATGTTTTTTGTTATTGCTTGTTTAGCACTTCAGAAATCTTTGAAATTATCCCATCAAAATAATCACCTAAGCTTTCTCTATCACATTTATGTCAGCTTGCTTCCCATTTCTGGGAAAAGACTGAGAATCCTAAATTTCCTGTGCAAAGCTACTTAGTACTAGCTATAATTCAGGCATAATATATGCTTCATTAGAAAAACATTTTCTATCAATAATAGATATTTTCTATCTAGCATGATATTTTCTATCAATAATAGTTCAATCATTTATGAAATCTTACAATATTGCTATGCTAACAGTTAGCTTTCCTCAGGTTGCCTAATGACTATTTCACTTTAAGTGGCTTTCTTGGATGCTTCTGTCTGGGACCAACATGCTGACAGGCTTGCCACAGTTTTTTTAAATCTCCATTTTTCAATACCTGAATTGCAGGTTTCTTGGGAGCTTTCTTAATAGCATTAGTTTGAGCCAGGAAGGAGAAAGTTGGAGGAATATGACTCTTCATGTTGACTTTGGCCTCAGATAATTTACTAGCTCTACAAGCCTTGGCAAGACATTTAAGCTTTACTTGCCTTGGTTTCTTCAACTATAAAATGTCATGAGGATCAAATGAGATAATATTACTATAGCACATAGCACATTTCCTGGCACATGCTTAATAAATGTTTGCTCCATTCTGTCCTAACACACTCCTTGCATTATACTGCTAATTTTGTTCCCTCCATTAACCAGCTGCTGTGAGATAAAAAACCAGGGCTGAAGTCATACTTTTTTTCAGAATTTTTCCCTTTGTTATAAACTCCACAAATATTTTCTGTCCTTGACAAATAGAAGAGCATTTCTATAAGCTTCTGAATCTCTTGGACCTTTTTAACAATACTTTCAGGCTGAAATCAATAAGCATAGAACTATATGGCTAACAGGGAAATTTATTTTCTGTTCTACAGTTTGATATTCCCTTTTTATTTATTAAATTCATTTTCAAGCCACTAGGAACCATTCTGTGACTTTTTTCCATTTTTACAATTTTTTTATTGTTTTTCTCTGCCTTCCTTTCAACTAAGTTATAAGCTGCTTAATGTCAGGACCATATCTAAAACTTCTTCATATACTTTGATATACCTCACATAGTCTCTTGTCCATGATAAAAATTCACCACATTTTTATTAACTTAATAAAGTCACAAAGCTATTTTATGTTTTACATCTATTTACATGTGAAAAATGTAGTGCAATATTATTATTACACCTAGTTTAGAGATGAGAAAACTAAGACTATGCAAGTTTAAGGGATTGTATATGATCACATTGTTGTTGTTAGTCATTCATACTCAAAGAAGTTCAATGATATCATGATGTTGGGGACAAAGTACAGTGTTTTTAAAAAGGCTGATAAGTCCAATACAAGCTTGGAAGTATATACCACAGATTGGACACAAATAGTCTTTTTGAACCTTTGGAAGGGAGAGGTCTCTGGATTTGTGAATTTCATGTAATTGAGCATTATGCTACTGCAATTCTTTGCTCATAGAACAGTGTACCCATTCTGGGCAATCCAATAGAAAGCATTTTCTATGTTTTGCAATCAATACTGTGTTGCAATACAATATAGTTAATAAGTATCTGAAGTAGGATTGGAAAGCACAAATCTCAGAAGTTGTAGTATACTATTATTGGTTTGCTGGATTTTTATTTGCCTTCCTAAAATTTTAGGAATAGGGAACATAATGATTTTGAAGTGGACATTTTTCTTAGTCTGTACAACTTTGATACTATTTGTCCTTATTTCTTAAAACAGAGCAAAACAAAAAACAACCTGGTTGATCTTCTGCCCTTCCCCCTTCTTGATGTAATCTAGCCCTTAATGTCCAAGGGAAAGTGCACACAAGCTTGGGGAACACATATGGAAAGAAGAAAATAACAGTTTCCAAGGCACCTGTTATTGGTGTCATCAAGATGTTTTTCGTAGGTACTATGTAGATTATCTGTCAGGTTCCTAAAAAAAAGTGCTAAACCTGACTTTGCTCATTTCCTTCAGTTCATTCTCAACCCCTGATGTCACAGGTGGCAGCCAGTGCTGTCCTAGTTATGTGACCAGGTACACTGATGAAAAACATCCAAATTCTACAGGTCTCTGGAGGTCCTGAGATCCTTCTCTAGGTGAAAAATGAGGTGAGTTGGGGGAGGGATGAGAAGAAAGGAGTCTCAAGCTAATGTGCTCTCCTTATTAACTCTACCCTAAGCAATATCTCTAGGGAGCTTAATTAGAAACTTCTCTATGCCAACAGATGCTGGACTGTCCCTTAAATGAGATGAGATAATCAGCTTAGTTGACACACTCCCACTGCCTTTATATTTTACTTGCTTATTTTTCCTAGGCCTGACTTGCCTCAGCTTTAGCTTTGTTTGCATCTTCAGGTTCATCATCAATCCACAGAACTCTGATGACTTTGAAAAATCATGTAACCAACTTAATATTTAGGATAGGAACTGACTATATATGGACAATGAGGCAAATAGAACAGAAGATTAAAATTAATGAAAATCAGATAGGTGATGTCTTCAGTACAGACTTCTACAGTATTAAAAACCTAATTGGAAAAGACCCTGAAAGAATTATTTAATCTGTTCATCTTTTGTGTTATCTTCATTATTTTATGCTTATATTTTAAACTCTGAAAAGGATTTTCAATAATATTTAATTAAAATCAAAATAATTTTATGGGATAAATAATGAATTCATTTTAACATTATTTAAATATATTATTGCAAATTTAGTAGCAATCAACAAAAGCAAGCTACTCACATGCAAACAAGAAAAAAAACTACATAAAACCATAAACTTCTATAATTTATTGCTGGTTTTTAAGTATATATTAACTTGAACCCTAAATGCTTGCTTCCATGTCCCCTTTTAAATCTTTCTATTTTCCCTGATTTTATTGCTGTTATGTACTATTATTGTTATTTTGTGCATAGTTTTAATAAGTACATTTTTATTAATCTTATTTCATACAAGAAATAAGGATTAGCATTTTTAAATGGCAGATTCATTAAAATCTAGATGTTTAATGTCCAAATTTAGATGAATGTTAAATGTTTTGAATCTTCATGCTTCACTGAATAAAATAAAATAATAAATATCAATGCATGGATATCTACTTAGATACTGTAGTGCCTTAATTCAGTTGAAGCATATCTCTTCAGAAAGTTCTTAAGGAGTTGTGATGATAATGAACAGTTGAAGCACCAAGGCATATTTTTAGTCATGAGTCTTTTTGTCCCTCTCAAAACATTCCAGTATAACTTGGCAAAAGTTGAAAATGACCACTAGATTCTGATATTAAATATACTGCTCAATGATGCAATAAAAGAGAAAACACACACATATACACATATACATGTGTGTGTATGTGTATTTTAAGTTCAGTGTATCTTTTTGGGAAACTTATGGAGTTTAAGGGGATTTCAAGCCAAACTTGTAATTTCTTGAGTGATTGTAGTATCTGAATTCCTAAATGACTTTTGTGTTATGGCATAGATTATGATGAATATTTGATGAGTCTGATAATCATTGCAATCATAATATAACATCAACAAAACAAAATTTAGTCAATATACTATCATTTAAACAGCTTCCATTGCTAAACAGGTCCACTGAGCTGGGTAAGTAGGTCTGGAGGAGAAAAGCATAGTATAGCTCCCTGGATTCAATCAGGAGATTTTAGTTCAAGCCCTGCCTGGCTCTTAAAAGGTGTGTGATGTGGACAAATCAAATTTTGTGATCCTCAGTTTTCTGCAAAATTGAAATAATCAAAATAATTGTGATAATTATCATTTTGCCACCTACTTTACAAAGTCATTTTTAGACATAAGATAATTTACATTAAGGTCTTTGAAAACCCTAAAGAACTATGCAAATGTCAGCAACTGTTACTATTATTACTAGTACAAAATGTCAGGATACCTAAATAGCCAGATACCAAGATGATTTTTGTTTGCTTTTTGATAGGTAAAACTATGCAATAGAGAAATTTGCAAAATATATCAGGGCATCTTTAGACAGTATGACTTATTGGATAATTGCTGGGAAGCTATAGAAGAAAAGTAATTGAGCTAATATGTATCAAACAGAATACTGATAATTTTTTGAACAAAGGCTTTAAGGCAACTAGAAGTCTGATAAAGACTTGCAAGCATGCTCTGTCAGCGTTGGCTGCAAATCCAAACAAATAATAGTCTCCATATGTGGATAGCGAGCAAAGGAAGATTGGTCAGAATGTAGTTAAATCAGTCACACTAATATGTGCCATTTGAAATAGCAATAATGCAGTGCCCAAAAGTCTCAGTGCAGTTTTAAGTTTTAATAGTAGTGTGTATATCTGCTACATGAGTATTAACATTCAAGGTTGGACTAAGTATAGATAAGACTTCCCATCAATTGAAGTGGTGATCAGGGAAGAGGAATGAAAACATGAAAGGTAGCCATAGGCCAAAATTGGAACTGGTAGTTTACTTACTTTATTCAGATTTACTTTTCAGAATAGGAAGAACTTTAAAGAAGGATTTGGGTGATAAGGAAAACTTTTACAGAACCCATAACAATTTTAGGGGAAGAAATGTTCTTACTTCATTCTGGTTTAAGTTCTGATAAACAAAATGCAACATGCATCTCTTAGTTCTGTCTGGTGTAGCTAACATTCTGCTTGCAAAAGATTTAGAAGTAATGTGATTAAAAAGTAGTTTTTGGAAATAGGAACTCTGGAGGTATGTATATGCATGCTTTTGAAGAGAGTGAAGACAGGATGGAGGATGTGGGTAAATAAGGAGGGGAATAAGAATGTAAATTCTTTTGCAGAATATAAAAAGAAAATGACATGTGATTTATGTGCAGTGTTGAGAATCAGAGAGAATCCTGGCCCAAGAAAGCAAGCAGAAGCCTCAGAATACACTTTTAGTCATAAGAATGGATAAGTCATAAAAAGTCAGTTCTCAATGATCTCAGTGAAGATTATTCACTTTTTTTTAGTCCTTGGCTGTCCCACAGTTCTCCCTATACTCAGCATATTTCAGGACAGTGTGTATTTGAAAGCGCATGAAATAATGTTAATATTAGCCAAAGAAAGTAATAATTGATAAATGTATGGTCAAAAACATTACATTATTAACTTCAGAGCTACATGTTTTCATTTTTAAATAATCAATAATTGGGCCTTGATTAAAAAGACTTCCCTCTATAAGATCATTCCTGAGACTATCATTTAAAAGAACATTTATTGAAATAATTACATATATGATATGGCCAATATAGATATGTATGAGTATGTGTACATATGTGTGTATAAACATTGTAATAGCTGGACATTTTTAAATTTTGTCTTCTAATTTACCAAATACTTGTTAAATTGCATACTAAATATAAGGTAATATACTAGACCTCAGGTGGACATTTTTTTAAAAAAAGGATACAAATATCTTTGAAGGAGTTTATGCCCTAGTAGTAAGAGAACATTGTATAAAAGTAAATATAATAAAAACTTGGAAAAGAGATTAGAAAGAATGGCCTGAAAGATTTCAAAAAGAGTATCACTCTTTGCTTGGAGGATCAGGGAAGGATCATTGGAAAATCAATTTCTCCATATCACTGTGACTTTGTAAATCCCATTGAATAAAAAATGATCAGATAGGAAGATCTGTTTGAAAGCAGTGTAAAAGACAGATGTTGGAGAGAGACAGACAGACAGACTTAAGAAGCTAATGTAATAATTCAGGGGAAAAGGGGGTGGCAATAAAGTGTAAAGAAGAACATGTATTTTAGAGATATTTTGAATTAAAATGAAGATAATTTGGCAAATGCTTTAATAGGGATGGTGAGCAAAGGGAGAGAGATTCAAAGACAACTGACTTTTTCAGCATGGCTAATTAGAACAATGTTGATACCATCAGTAGCTGTGGCAAAATTAGAGGAAAGAGCATGTATGGGAAAGAAGAGGAGTTCAGTGAGGAAAGCTTGAGTTACCTACAGAAAACTGGCACAGAAATGTCTTGTAAGTAAATGGAAATTCAGGACTAGTGCTTAAGAATACTTTGGGATAATATGATAAAGTATGATGGCATAAATTCACAGCATTTTCCTTAATTCCTGAATCAGTGTGGTATTATTTATATTCTAAATGGATAAAGGTAAATTGTGGGAGTTATCTAGAATTAGAAATATATAGAAAGCAAAACAAGAAGTTTAAAGGATAGAACATTTAGGCTAGAAGAATTCCCTCATATGTATATATATCCACATATTCCCTCATTTCAGTTGTGTCCAATTTTTCTCCCATTTGGAGATTTCTTGGTAATAATACTAAAGTAGTTTGCCATTCCTTCTGCAGTTCATTTTATAGAAGAGAAAACTAAGGCAGATTGGATCAAGTAACTTGCCCAAGGTCATACAGCTAATAAGTTTCTGAGGCCAGATTTGAACTCAAGAAGATGAGTCTTCCTGATTCTAAGTCCAGTGACTTCTATCCATTGCACCATCTGGTTGTTAACCTTCATTCTCAGAGGACCAAAATGACATCACTGTATTAAAATCAAGCTATAGTGTTTCTGATTGTGATTGATCAGACTAAAGTGAGCTCTACTATAGCTTGGACAAAAAAAATCAGGTGTAATAATAGATTTGGGATGTATTCTCGAAATTTGCACATCTCACACTTCTTTTGAGATACTTCAATTCTTCTTTGCTCATAGAGCATAGCACCTTCTCAGATGAGGAGATGCTATGCTGGGTGGTCCTATGCCAGTGTGTCTCCCCTATTTCACAATCACTTCCAACATTCTTAAGAGAGACTTTGAGAGTGCCCTTTTATCACTTTTTTCTGATCTCCATGTTAGTGCTTTTCCTGTGTGAGTTCTCCATAAAAATAGCCTTTTTGGCAAGCATATGTTTGGCATGTGAACAATGTGACTAGCCCAATGAAGTTGCACTCTCTGCCTTATATTCTAAATGCAAAGCAATTTATTTCAAGAAAGGATCTCAGTATTTGTTCCTTATCCTGCCAAAGGCATTTAGAATCTTCCAAAGACAATTCAAATGGAAGCAATTCAGTTTCTTGGCACTGATATATGGTCCAGGTTTCACAGGCATATAAGAGTGAGGTCAGCAAAATGACTGTTACTTGCATATATATAAAGATAGATGAGATAGATAAATGGATGGATGAATAGATTGATCATAGATACATAAATACAGATATTGAAAGATATATATATATAGAAATAGATATCTTTCTATATCTATCTATATATACATATGTGTGTATATCATCTTTGTTGTACATAACTGCTTGCCTCTTGTCTCTCCCATTCAGTTATGAATTTCTTGAGAGTAGAGGCTATTTTTTGGTTTTCTCTGTATCCCTAGCACTTTAGCATAGTACCTGATATATACATATTAGACATTTAATAAATGCTTGTTGACTTAACTTGCCAGGCTCCTAAAAATTTTAGATCTCAGAAAGATAGGATTCGTGGGTAGCCAAAAATATGTTCAGATAGCAATATTTTGAAGAGGAAAAGGGATAAGATTTTTTGCCTTTGATTTAGGGCTATGCCATGTGCTTTTAATTTACTGTCATCTATCTTTTCTGTATTTGTTAATAGTCCACGTTTGCAATTCACTGCTCTGGGTATTTTTTTTTCTCAGTCCTTTTTGCCTTTCGTTTGCTATTGCAGGAACTTGTACTCATGTAGTCTTTTTTTGAATCATTGTTCTGGCTTCATGGTTATATTCATCAGAATCCCTAGTGAATGAAAGTTTAAACCATGGGCAGCTGCTGTGTCATGAGAAGAATTTTTAGCCATGGAAGAGAGAGATATTTGTCATGTCAGTAATGGAGGTGGCGGCAATCCAGGGACACTTAGTAAAGACTCATGATGATGAAGACTTAAAGAGCTTGGTATAGAACTCAAATCTGACCTTATGAAATGAAATTGTTGAGTTGCTTAGAATTTAAATATCCAACATTTTGGATGCTAAACAGAGATGCAAAACAGGATCATGATCATTTGGGACCTTCATTTTGTCAGGGATGATTGTTTCATCTTGTCCCTCTCCAATTTTATTGATATTTTAAATGTTCACCTAATTTTTGCTACATTTTCATTTCAAATTCAAATGTTTCTGACATGTTAGTGCTGTGATTTTGGAATTCAGAAAGCTAAAAACTTTGCAGAACTTAAAAATGAAAAGAAAAAATGTCTCACTCAATATAAATCCCAAAATAATGCAGAACACTGGTATTTGCCTATAAAAGCTCTGTTAGACTTTCTGACTATTAATAATATACATATGTATTCTGCAAAGCTTTTTCTTTTATACCTTTTGACTGCTGTCTTAAATAAATTCTGAAATAATTTTTTTCTTTTTTTTCCTGAGAAAGATCTATACCCAAATGCTTAGAATCCCAGATATCTTAAACATCACGCTAAGTTTGAGAACTTCATTTAATCCACTCCTGCTGTCATTTTAACTACCAAGGTAATTCCTAACATCCTTTAAATAATCCATCAGCTTCCCCCTCCTCCAATTGATTATAAAAGTTGCCCCATTCCCCTAAGAATAGCAGCTAAGTTGGCACCTGATGTGTCACACTGTATATCTAGATGAAAGAGGGGATTCTGGCCAGCATGTCTCCACAGCTCATTGATCTCTCTCTCTGGAGAAAGGCTGGTATGTCTCCCTACAGATTCCTTAGCTAGATGATTTAAAACTTGCTGCTGAGTAATTTAAAGTCTGGCATTGGATAGATGTGCCTTGAATAGTGAAAAACATACTGGGAGGCCACCGCTATTGCATGTACAAAAGGGGCATTAAATCACTCCTAGAGCAAGCCACATCCTACTGCCACGTAGCAAGGTATTTACTAATGATTACAACAGGTGAATTAAAGCACAATACACTTAAGTGATAATGAAGAATTGCAGAATCCTATAGGGACTCTAAATTTAGCAGAAGCATTTATTCAGCAGCTACTATGTATACAGTTTTCTAAGTACTGGAAATACAAAGGTGAAAAGCACACAGTTGCTGGTCTTTAAGAGCTTATATTCTACCAGGGTAAACAAAATGTATACATATAAATATTGTAAATACAAGACATATAAAGTATATGCAGTGAAATTTCTGTAGGTGACAGGTTGCCCTAGCCACCAAGGAGATTGAGAAATGTCTCTTAGAGGAAATGGCACTTCAGTCTATAGGCATGCACCTGCTGTAATCTATATAGGTACTGGTGACATTCCCTACCATCAAGGAGCATACATTCCATCAAGCTGAGCTTGGAAGAAAGCAAAAGATTCTAAGAAGTAGATGTGAAAAGAGAGTGACGTATAAGTAGAGAGGATCACTTGTACAAAGATATAAAAACAGGAGACAGAAAATTCTAAAGCATAGCAAGAGTACCAAATTGGCTGAAGTGTAACAGGATGAAGAGGAGTCTGAAGATAAAATATAAAGGACTTAAAATTCCAAACAAAAAAATTTATATTTTATTCTAGAATAAATAATGAGGCATACTGGAGATACTACTTTTCATCTGTATAGAGAATGTATTGGTGGTCAGTGAATGAAAAAGGAGACAGAGAACCCTATTAGGTGACTATTGTTATTTGGGAGAGCAGTGATGAAAGCTTGAATTATATTGGGGCCTATGTAAATGGTAAAAATAAAAGAAAGAAAGAAAAGAAAGAAAGAAAGAGAAAGAAAGAAAGAAAGAAAGAAAGAAAGAAAGAAAGAAAGAAAGAGAAAGATAGAAAGAAAGAAAGAAAGAAAGAAAGAAAGAAAGAAAGAAAGAAAGAAAGAAAGAAAGAAAGAAAGAAAGAAAGAAAGAAAGAAAGAAAGAAAGGAAAAGAACAGACATGAGAGATGTTGCAGTAGTAAAAAAAAAAAAAAAAAAGATAAGACTTGGCACAATGCTATATATGAGGGAGTTGCAGGAATGAGAAGATAATAGGATGGCTCCAAAGTTGCAAACCTAGGTAAACTTTAAAGAAAAATAAAGAACTTTGAAGGAGTGATGAATTTGGAAGAAAAAATATTGAATTTTTTTGAAAACATTGAATTTGAGATGTTTATGGATGCTTAGTTTAAAATGCTAAAATTTTAGATAGAGGACAAGAGTTCAGAAAAGTTCAGAAAAAACATGGTTGAATAGATAGATTAGTCGATCTGGGGGTCATCTACCTAAAGATAAAAACTGCCCCATGTTGATCTATTTAGACTAACAAAAGTTGTTGGTCACCAAAGGGGAAAATAGAGTAAAGAAGAGGACCCAACACAGAGCCTGAGTATACCATAGTTAGAGGGATGGATTTAATGACTTTATGATGAGATTTCAGAATCTTTCAAAAAAGAAAATTGAAAAGATATAGCCAGAAAGGAGAGTAGAGAACCAGAATTTAGTACTGTCATAAAAATACAGAGAAGGAAGAATATCCCAAAAAAGTAGAGTGTCTGTAGCATCAACTATTACATAGAGATTAAGAAAGAATGAGTACTGAGAAAAGGCTATTGCATGCATCAATGAAGAGATTAGTGGTAATTTTTATGAATAGGCAGTTTAAATTGAGCAATGAATTCTAAAACCCATATAAATGGATTGAGAAATAAGTGAAGAAACAGACAATGGGCCTAGACAACTTTTTAATTGCAGTTGACTGCAGGAGTTGAGAGATAAAGGATGGTATCTTTAGGAGATGATATGGGACAATGAAGGATTTTTATGAATTTGGGTGTTGTAGGCATGTTTGTAGGCAACCAATAGATAAGGAAATGTTGAAGAACCTTCAGTCTGGAACAAAGGCAGAAGTGGAGAGAGATGTTGCCCATGATGAAAACAAATGTCTCTTCATCAGATACTAAGAAAAAGGATGAAAGTTCACAGAATAATGTAAAGACATTTTGAGATATAGAGGAGAAAATGGGACACTCATAAGTGTTCTCTATTTCTTAATCAAATATGAGGTGAGGTTCTCTATAGGGGGTTTCAAGTGAATGTGGTTTGGGAAACATGAAGAAAGGAGAGATCTGAAATAGATAATGTAGTAAATATATTAGATATCTAATTAAGGAAGGATAGAAAAAATTACCATGCTACATGGATTGGCATATGCACTCAGATTTCTCTAGTCATATAAATTATAAAAAAATTATTCAAGTAGCTTTGCAGAATTGGAATTAAAATATCTATGTATTTGAGGGAGGGCGTTCTAGAGCTAGTCCTGGTGTGGAAACACCTACTAATACAGTGCCTGTAATTCAATTTGCCAAAAAGTAAAGTGGCTTACCCAGAGTCACATACCTAGTAAATGCTAAAGACAGGTTTTGAAGTCAGGCCTTCCTGAATCCAAGACCAGCTCTCCATCCCTTATACCACAGGTATTTTCCTCTCTGTTCAATACAATAAAGATCATTTCACTTTTTCCAGCATAGTATTCTAGGCTAGACTAAGGCTTACCATACTGTCACTGTTGGAGTGTGTAACAGTAACTGGTAATATCTCTTTTTGGTTTTCATGGAAAATAATCAGTACATTGTTGACATGAATGATTAATATTGGTTATTTACCTAGTCATCCCATTCTGAACATTTATGCACCTGGGATTTAATTTGCCATTTGGACATCTTAAACAGTGTGCTTTCTTTTGAGAAAGCTTTGAAAAACATCCAAATTTAAAATCTTAGTATGGCTCATGTGTAGTCTTCCGCTGTATTTTAAAGAGCAGATCAAACATATAATTGTTTATTCAGAAGAAAAATACTTAAAATTAGAATTAGAAAAGTAATATTCCTAAATCAACTACATTTTAAATCATATCCTGATTTTATTTAGGGAAACAGGCCAATTCCCAAACACAGCAATGAATTATTCTGCAACAGTAAATTACAATATCTTACCTATTTTAATTTGTAGTTAGAAACTATACATTTTGCTAAATTGAAGTGTTGAATAAGACATAAAAGCCTTTTTCAGTAAGTGGAAACATACTTGCATTAGGTTTTATCTGTATGAGCTGAAATTATTGCAAAAAAATTAACCTCTGAGGTGGAAATTCCTATTGCCTACGGGTGAATATTTTTGGAAAATTTGATAAAATTCCATTTGGCCACTTTAAAGTTTCTCAAGTGTGTGGGGGAGGCAAATGGGATGAAGAATACTTGGAAATAATTATTTCATCAGTTAAGAAAAGTCCTAGATTTGCTCAGATAAGTCAAATGACTTTCTTTGGTTAACTCAGACTTGGCCTAGGCTTACTAAAAAATAAATATGCCCTTGGTTCATTTGTTGCTGTTAAATTGAATTTCTTCTGAAATGGAAAATAGTGTTCATCATAACACTGACCTTTATTTGTATAGTATTACGCATTTT
The DNA here is from genome assembly GCA_023553655.1 of Myrmecobius fasciatus. NCBI lineage: Eukaryota > Metazoa > Chordata > Mammalia > Dasyuromorphia > Myrmecobiidae > Myrmecobius > Myrmecobius fasciatus. The sequence continues at coordinate 22,921 of JAJPUD010010709.1, forward strand.
GCGAGTTCTAGCTTGTGATTAATTGGATGATCTGTGTGAAATACTTAGTGATGTTTATCCTTTACTGAAGAAATTGAAGCATAGAGAGACAAAGTGCTAAAGTGTTCCTTTTATGGCAGTGTTTATCAAACTAGGGCTATGTTTCCAGAAGGAATTACAAGGAATTTTCAGTAGCCATCTCTCTACAACAACATTCTCTTACCCCATAGTTTCTTTTTTCTTTAGTACATAAACTATCTTCTCTTCTCTATAAATTATCTGTGAAGAGAACCCTCCTCATTTTTATATATGTTTCTCCTTCTCTGGGCAGTGCTTTAGATCTTTTTTTAAAATAAATATACATTAAAGGAGAGGTGATGACTTGATTAGGGTACAGTATAAGACCTAGTTCTGGGGTTTCTATGGGGAGGGCAAGCTAAGGATGCAGCAGAGAAATTAGATTTGAAAACATCAAAAGCCATCCCTTTACATGTATATATGTCATCCTTTGGATTAGCAGTTTGCTCCACTCAAAGGACTGTAATGGTCTGAACAATGATTAATCTTTTTAAATAAAGTTGAAACTTCCATGAGCTTGGCAAAAATATTCAATAGAATTAATTTATTCTTTATTATATCCAAGTAGATACACATATATAAACCAAAATATTTGTATATGAAGCTTTGATGTATCTATTTCAAAGATACACTGATTTCAAAGTCCTCTGATTCTTTTAACAGGAAATAATCACTTATGTCTTATATTCTTTTTATCTACTATGCATCTAACCTATTTCAGTTTGGATTCTAATTTTTCATGTACTCATCTTCTTTTTCTAGCTAGAGTATGGATTTCCTTAATTATCTTTCTATCCACTCTTTCCTCACCACCTACCCATACTACCACACATACACTAAGCACATGTTCTTATATAAGTGAACATTTAAATAAGGTTTTGTTTCTAATATAACTATGAGTGAATATTTCAGTGAATGCATGAAAAGCATGTAATGGAATTTTTTATGAAAGGCAGAACAAAAGAAAAGTATGAGGATGATACAGTAATTATGGTTAATAAGTTATTTTTGTTGTTGTTTTTGTTTTTATGGACCAAATTCAATACTGATTCATTTTAAGGCCAAGTCTATGCAAGTATGCCATAAGTATTCAATTATAATTCTTTTGCCAGCAGGAGGGAGATGAATATAATAATTTGATGTATTATGATTTTTTTGAGATTGTAAGAACTTTAGAGTTGGGAAATTTGAAATTGAAACTCAAGATTTCTATATGATAGTGGTCATAGTTTTCATTTACTATTAAAATAACATTAGCCCAAATGAAAGAGTAATGTGTATTATTATATATTTATTCTGGATATAAATTAATCTGATTTTAGATAGGCATTTTCAAACTAATTTAGCCTTAGAATATCTAAGTATTTAACATAGCTGGTGGAACCAATACATTCTGATTTGAATTTTTAGGAGTATGGAGGTAGTATTGTATATTATGAAGAGCACTGGATTTGGAGTCTGGAGATTTAAATATTGCATACTACTTGTATTAATCCTGACATAGTCACTTAATTTCAATTCACCAGGTTACTAGTAGGTACAAGGCACATTGTACTAGGGATGTTAAAAAATGTAAAGATAAAAAAAAATAGAAAAGACACCTTCAAAGAGCTTACATTCTTTCAGTTAGAGTATTTGTTAACAAATAAGTAAATACATGATAATTTAAAGAGGGAGAAATATTGTTTTCTAGTAAGTAGCTAACTAACTCTTCTAATAAGTAGCTTACTAGTCACTTAATGCTATTTACCTCAGTTTTCTCATCTGTAAAATGAGGTAGAAAATGAGCAAATCATTCCAGTACTTTTTGTCAAGAAAATCCCATATGGAATTAAGAACAGATAAACATGAATGAAATGACTGAACAGTGGGAAATAATAAATGATTTAAACCATGAAAGAATTAAGAATTCAAAGAAGGGAAAGAGAAAAGAGAGAACAAACCAGGAAAGAGGGACAGCAAATACAGTGGGAATTGGCAGGTGAAATCTGGTAAATACTAAGTAGGACAGTTAGGTTGGTGCATATGTATTAATCCATAGATGCAGTCAAAGCCACATTATGAAGGGATTTTTAAATTCTCTTTTAATGGTAATAAGGAAAAACTAAAGATACTTGAACAGAGAAATGACATGATCAGCCCTGTGTTTTAGGATGATTATTTTGGCAGCCACATAGAAGGTGAATCAGAAAGATGAGGGATGTGTGCATAGACAAGATGAGCGGTAATGAGAAAATTAAGCAATTTTGTTCTCCCTTTCTTTACCTATAAGATGAAGGACTTAATTTAAAACAAAGCTTCTTCAATAATGAAACTGAATGAGGAACTCACAAACATTATGATCTATTATCAATAAATGTTTGACTTGTATATTTATTTTATATGCCTGTATAACTAGTCTCGTGTAAAAATTCCTCAGGCAAAAAAGGGTCATGAGTGGGAAACATTTAAGAAGCTTTAATTTAGAATAATATTAATGATATATGTCATACCACATATCATACCTTTCATACACATATAATCAACTATATGTAAATTGAAAAGGTAAGAAAAATTGTATTAAAAGAAATTAGATATTTTATATCTATAGATATAAATAGATAGATCTATCTATAGATAGATAGTAGAAAAAATTAAGATATTTTGATACACCAAATTAGTATGTATAACATGTGTTTTGTTATGGTTTGTATTTAATAATCTAGAACACAGTATGTAACACATATTTAACTATATGGAACAAACAGAAAATGAGATCTCTACAGACTACTTATAGGCTCAAAAATACAAATTAATATTATCTATATTTTATTGTATTTTATTATTTTGGTAAATACATTTTAATCTGCTTCCCTCTGCACTTAGGAATGCTGCAGACCACAGGTTTAACACCTGAGGCCTAGAGCAAAGAATATAGCACACAGACTTTTCTCATTAAATCCATATTTCAGTAAACTAGAACAGAATTTCTTAAATTTTTTCCACTCATGACCCCTTTTTACCCTAGAACGTATAAAGATATATAAAATGGATATACAAATCAAACATTGATTGGTAATAAATCCTTAAGAAATTTATTTTAAAACTAAAAGATGGTATGAAAAAAACGCTCATGTGATTCCCACCATTCTTTGATATACGCATAATTTTATCATTTATTAAAGACAAATCCAAATTTGCACACTAATGAGATGAATGTGCTTATTTATTTTTACATAAAAATTAAATCTGAAGGAGGGATATTTGATACCTTTTACTGTTGCCAAATTGTTTTGTTTCTCCCATATTCAATTTCATGACCCCAGGTGAGGTTGGGACCCATAGTTTAAGAAGCTTTTATATATGTTTTTATATATAAGTTTAGAAATTTATTTGCTCAATAGTATAACTCTTTTCAAAAGATGCATCAATTGAACAAACTAAACTGAGCCAATCTGGAAATTATATTTACAGTATCCTGTGGTTGAAAGAGAGTACTGAGCTTGCCATCACAAGATCTGAGTTTGAGTCACTGCTCTGTCACCACTTATGTGTACTTGGTCAAGTCAGTTAATTTTTCTGAGACTCACTTTCTTTATCTTTAAAATGACAGTGTTGGATCAAAGGACCTATAAGACTCCTTGCAGCTTTCTAGCTTTGATTCTATCATCTTGCACTGAATATTAAGTTGTAGAGAAAGGGAAAAGGGCAATGATTTTTAGATATTTGAAGTTATTTTTAAGATAGTATATTTGGAACTTTAAAGCAATGAAATGCCATATATCTTTATAAGTATGCTTTTTTTCTCCCTCTGATCTCCCAATTCCAAATTTCCTAGCATGTGGAAAGAAAAAATCTATATATTTGTCTGATAAGCTGATACTCCTCATTCTTGGAATTCTGAGAATCATCCGTAACTGCCTGCTAGGGAACTATGATTAAAAAGCAAAAAAAAAAAAAAGAGAGAGAGAGAGAGAGAGAGAGAGACAGACAGAGACAGAGAAAGATGGTGTGGAAAAAAAAAAAAAAAAAACAACTCTCATTGATTCCCACCATTCTAAGCAACAAAGGAAAAAAAAATCTAGGACTTCAACATAACTATGTCCCCACTTAGAGAGACTAACCCCACATATTATTTGCTTTGTGACAATTTCTCCCAATCTCTAGTGTAACTCAAAACTGACCCTCAAAAGAAAAAAAAATTAACAAAACATATATGTGTGTGTGTGTGTGTAAAGAGAGAGAGGGAGAAGAGAGAGAAGGAAGTAGAAAGAGAGAGAGAAAGGAGAGAAGGGATAGGGAGGGAAGGAGAGAGACAGAGAAAATAGAGAGGTATGTATTCACACATATATAGGTGAAGATATATATGCATATGTATATTCATTCATGTATGTATGTGTGTATCCAAATAAAGTTATATTTGATGTTGCATAGTATATGAATTATTAAATATATTGATTAAAAATAATAACTGTAGAGCTAGAAAGGAACTTGAAGGCTATCTAATCCATCCTCCTCGTTTTATAAAGGACAAAATCAAACCTAAGAATTTAATGACTTGCCTATGACCACACAGATTATAATTATTAGGGGAAAGATGTAAATATCAATTTTCTAACCCAATATCAAGGACAGTTTCTATTCTGCCATAGAAATTTAAAAACATTTGCATAATGATATTTCTGTGGTATATAAATAATTGTTATACTTAAACAATATGATCCAACAATGGGATCATGGTTTCATGAGACCACTTCTTTATGCCAGGTACTATGTTAAGTGCCTTACAATTATTAAGTTATTTGATTATTATCCCATTTTACACAGGAGGAAACTGTGAAGAAGATTAAATATTTTTCCTAGGATCCCACAGCTACCAAATGTTTAAAGCTTCATGCGAACTCACAACTTTTTTATTCCAGGCCCAGCACTCTATCCATTACACTACTTAGATAACTATACTTTTTTCTTCCACCAGACCATTTTTGGTTTCTAGCTTCTATCATCTCTCCTTTTTTGGTCTAGATTCCTCCATAAGTGAAAGAGAAGGCTGAAAGCCAATTGAAAATAGTATATGTCTTTTTGGGGGATAATTTCAATTCCATACATCATTTATTAAATGTAGGTCTAAGATACAATGATTATAGCTAGTTTAATGATTTTATTATTAATCACTGCAGAGAAAAAATGCAGAAAGAAAAAATATTAAGACTATTAAAAAGAAAAATATCTATAAAATATTAAAGAGTTTAAATCATGCAGCACAGACACCTACATCCTAGGTTACTCAAGAAACTTGGGGAATGTGTTTAATAAATTCTTATCAATCATTTTTGAAAATTTTATGAGAAACAAAAGATATGCTTCCTGGAGGTCTGGAAGGTTCACAAATAATACTATAAATTTCAAAAGAGTAATAAAATTGGTTTCTTAAATAGCAGGCCAATGATTTTGACATTGATTCCTGGCAAAAACTTAGAATACATATTTTTGAAAGCATATTGGATAAGCACCTAAAGAGTGAAATGGTGATCAATAAAAACCAATATAACTTTATCAAAGAAAAATTCATGACATTTTCTTTTTGTAGGTTAAAGAATGGCTATATATAGTAACTTCACATTTCAGCAAGATATATGACACTGTCATGATATTCCTGTAGGCAAGATGGAAAAAGTGGGCTAGATCTGATGAAGTTTTGAACTAATTGAATAATCACACCCTAAGAATTAACAAATAATATGAAATTGGAATTTACAATAGGTTTCAAGAGGGCTTTATTCTTGGCCTTTTGCCAAGGATTAAATGGCAAGCCATTCTAGTACATTTACCAAGAAAATCCCAAATGTACTAGAATGGTTTGCCATTTTCTTATCCAACTCATTTTATAGATGAGGAAACTGAGGCAAACAGTTAAGTGACTTGTCCAGAGTCACACAGGTAGTGTCTGAGCTTATATTTGTACTCAGGAAGATGAGTCTTCCTGTCCACCTAGCTGTCCACCATACCTTAGAAAAAAAATAAGTCAGAATGGTGAAGAGACTAAAGAATTCCATGAAGGTAGTGGTTGAAAGGATTGAGGAGAGAGAATTTCTGGTCAGATATACCTTGAACTAATTGGGATTAAGGACAATCCAGTGTCATTTAGGTCATCTCCCTGCCTTACCAATTATATCTCTATTTGTCTATCTGTCTATCTGTTTATCTATCTATCTATTGCAATCATGGTTTTCAATACAATCTTACAAAATAATAAACCTTGTTTCATTCCATTTTAGACTTTTCCCCTTCCCTATTCATTATTTATTAGCCCATTCCTTATTTGGAAAAGTAATTTCTAAGCTCTTCTAGGATTTATTTCCTTAGTCCTTAGCACTGACTGTGAGAGCCCCACCCTTATTTTGGACTTCTTTTTCAATAAACCTCTATCTGAAAGAATTTGGCAACCTCCCTCACTCTAGTTCTAACATCCTTGAACCTGATTTTTCCCCCTGGGACTATCTGGGTAAGAAAAACTTTACCAAATGAGTTCTCCTTTTCAGTTTAGGTTTTTATGCATTGACTTTGACAAGATCTCTGATCTTGGGAGCTATTTCTCACTGTTAAATAGCTATCTTCATTTGGTTGGTGTTTTTGTGTTGTTCTTTATCTGAAGTAAATGTCCTGATCACTTAATACAAATAGTTTGGTTTTTGTTGTTGTTGTTGTTGTGGTGGTTTGTTTTTTTGTTTTATTTTTGTGAAGTTGGATTTTCTGTTCTGTAGCCTTAAACTATCAAAATTCCCATCTTTCTGAAAGCCACACTGCACAAAGACTATGCAGTCTATCTGGGCCAAAATGATCCTCCTCCACTGAGCAGTCTATGTGCTACTCCAAGCTCAGGATGTCCTTTAATTTTTTATTTCTCTTTCTGTTCAAACCTATGTTTTCCTCCTACCTAAATCCTGATTCTAGGATGTCCTGACTTTTAGCACTTAGTAAGACATTGATAATAGCCATACCATGGATCTAATATAAGATGAATACTTTTCTTCATCACAACTTAATCTCTACACATGTCCCCCTCAGATTATTGGTTCAAGGCTAAAGTCATTTGTCTTGGTATTGCTGACTTGATTCTAGATTAATAAATAAGATAAATATTTGATGTGGTAAGTAAAAATCCTCCCTAACCTGACCAATAAATAGTGATTCTTCTTCTCTGTTGCTATCTTATTACTAGAATCCCCCTCTTTCTTTTTGTTACTGCATGGATTGCAGCATAAAATAAACTAGAATATTATGAACAATGGTGCTCCCATAAATGGTATTTAATCGACTTCAATTAGTAATTGAGGATGGGGGCAAACAAAAGAATAGGCATCTTGGTTCTTTTGGGGAGAAAAACTTTTCATTTCAATATTTTTATTTAAGTGAAAACTCCAAAATATTAGCCTTACTTTTGTATGTTACTGGGTCTTTCTTGTCTTCTTTATCTGAGAGTGGATGAGTTTTGTGTGATGGGGTTGCATAGTGTAGTTGTATTGGTCCAGTTGGATAATTCCATTTGCTTTTAATTTGAGGGGAGATTTCCCAGCACTAATATATTTTTTCATATTCTGCTTTAGTATCATCCCTGTTTCTAGAGGACTGCAAGTATAATCTAGAGGAAAGCAGTATAATCCCTTTATAGTTAGGATCTACTCTTGTGTTCCACGTTAGACATCAGTGGAATCACAAAAAAAGAATTAGATAGTATGTTCGCTGGCCCCAAAGAGCTTATTGTCTAATTCAGATAATACTCTGATTATGGTTTTATTCTCTTTCCTGTAACTGCATGTTTACAGTTAAAAGCTGCTACGTTGTAAGAGACGAGTGAAATATAACTGTGACAGATACTAAACTACAGTTGTCATCTAAATCTTGTACAAAGGCATTCCATCTGTGTTTTAAATTTCAGAGCAATAAAATATGCTCTTGTGTTATGTCTGCTTTTCTAAATCAGTTTGTACTATTAGAAATAGAAACATGAAAAAAAATTTTAAAAAAAAGAAATAGAAATATGGTTAAGGCAACTTCTTACCATTTATCAGTGAGAATGTAGAAGATTTTTCCCTTCCAAAGGGACTAATTTTATTTCTACAATTCTTTTCTGCTTTGAGATTCTGTGATTTCATACCTATTTTTAATTGATGGTGAATGGAAAGAGCAAAAATGATGGATATCTTTTTGGTGTTAAGAGGCATATTAAAACCATAGTACTTCATTCAGTGGCCATTTAAGCTATTTCCATGCTGTTTATAAGAGACTGAATGCTTCTAGAATATTACAGATATATGGCACAGTTATGTTTCTTTGTAAACTTCATGGATAAGGGAATTTAACGAAGGCCTTTCAAACCCATTCTCATATCAGACGTTGAGCATACCAAAATAAATTATCTCCAAAGAAAGGAAAACATGTTATCTAGACATGGCACCCACACCAGAACAGTATCTAAACAAAAACCACAATATAAGCACCAACAGATCTTAACTTTATATTTTAATAGCAATAACCAAAACCTTTACTAGAGTGTATGCCAAAAAACACTGAGTTCCTGAAAAGATTTCAATGCAGGTGGTAATTATAAAAATGTGTTTGCCTGCAAAATGTCAAATGTAGCAAACACAACTATTCTCCCATAATAAAAAATGAATTTTGTTGTCAAATATGATTTTACAGTTATTTGGGGCATCTTGTGTGGCCAGTAAGCAATTTTAAGGAAAGAGTATTTATATTATTGTGTAACCAAATAATCTATGAATTTTGTTTTGCTACCTGGGTCAGGTCTAACGTATATTCTTAAGAGGATTTGAATGAGACTGCAGATAAATATGAGCTCTTTAGCAGAAAGTTTCCTGAGACTAAACATAATTTTAAAAATAAAAATTAAGAGGAAAATGATTGTAACATTTTATCTGAATTATTGATATCTTTCATTTTTACATCATCTTCATTTATGGATATGCCCATCCTCCTTCTCTTGACTAATAAACTATCCCCTGAAGCTATGAAACAGGAAAATGAAAAAAGAGAAAGTAAGCAGTTCATTGCTCCTATTCCAAACTGACAGTTTCTTACCTCTGTAAAGAAGAGATGGGGGAATCTCATGTTGTCTTTAAGGATGAGCTTGGTAATTCTAATTATAGAGCATTCCATTTGTTCTATTCCTTCCACTTCCATTGTAGTGCTAATAATGTATATCATTTTCCTGGTTCTGCTTAAATCATTCTTGTTTTCTGTAAGTTTCCTAATGGGATAATTTTTATAACAATATGTCATATTATGGTCATAAATTTAGTTCCTTTGTTTTTTTCCAGAAGTTTTTACATGAAGAAAGTAGCAGTCATGTTCCAAAGCTAAATGACTCCCATATATATTTATAAAGAATTAGTCCTCAAGAGCATTTTAAGAACTTACCATGAATAAAGCATTTGTTAGGCACCAGGGAAACCTAATGGAAAAAGAAAACAGTTGATGATCTCAAGGTACATATCACCTAATAGAAGGAAGACTTGACTCATTTAATTTAATCACTGAAGCAAATTAGGCATTTCTACATCAAAATTTGATTTGGGTGCCATATTATTCATTTAAATCCTTAGCTAGAGAACTGTGGTTGTCTTATTTCTTTTTTGAAAGGAATCAGTGCTTTTTATTTTTAATAGAACATATTATTTGAAATTAAGAAGGAACATTAGTCATCATTTAATTTAGATTCCTCTTCAACGCACTACATAACTTCAATATTATTTCAACATCACAGAGAGACAGTCATTTGGCTTCTGCTTGAAGTCAGTATTAGGGACTTTCAGTGTTAGGCACCTCACTAATTTTCAAATTATACCATTCCATTGTTGTTGAAAACTAGCCAGTATCTGTCTTCAGAGTAAAATTGTGTATATTATTCTCTCTGCCTAGCACAATGTACAACAAAATTATTACTGGTCTTGATATAGATAGTACATTGCTATCAACATAGTTTAAGAGTTCCATTCAATGAACAATTATTGACTGCTTACTATATAATATGAATTTTTTGTTTTAAAATAATAAATCATTTTATTATTTAAATTTATTTATTTTAATATACATTGCTTTATAAAGAATGTTGGGAGAGAAAAATCAGAGCAAAAATGAAAAACAATGGGAGAGAAAAAAAAAAGAAAAAAGAAGTGAACATGGCATTGTATTGATTTACATTCAATCTCCATAGTTGTTTTTTTTTTTTTTTTTTCTGGATGCAGATGGCATTTTCTGTCCAGTCTATTGGGATTGCCTTAGATCACTGAACCACTGAGAAGAACCAAGTCTTTCCAAGTCTTTCATAGTTGATCATTACACATTCTTGCTGTTATTTTGTACAATGTATTTGGTTCTGCTTGTTTTGCTCAGCATCAGTTTATGTAAATCCAGAAATTTCTAAAATCAGCTTGTTCATCATTTTTATAGAATAATAACATTCCATTATCTTCATATGGCAAAACTTATTCAGTCATTTCCCAAGTCATGGGCATCTACTCATTTTCCAATTCTTTGCTACCACAAAAGGCATGGCTACAAACATTTTTGCACATGTGGGTCCTTTTCTCTTCTTTATGATTTCCTTGGGATACAGAACCAGTACTGGCACTTCTGGGTCAAAAGAAACACACAGTTTGATAGCACTTTGGGCATAGTTCCAGATTGCTCTCCAGAATGGTTGGATCATTTTATAACTCCACCAACAATACATTAGCATTCCAGTGTTCCCAGATCCCCTCCAACTTTTATCATTATCTTTTCCTGTCATCTTAGCCAATCTGAGAGGTATAAGGTCATGCCTCAGAGTTATTTTAATTTGCATTTCTCTAATCAATAGTGATTTAGAGCATTTCTTCATATGACTATAGATGGCTTTAATTTCATCATCTGAAAAAAAGAAATGAGACCTTTATCAGAAATACTGGCTGTAAAGATTTTTTTCCCAGCTTTGTACTTCCCTTTTAACCTTATTTCTGTTAGTTTTGTTTATGCAAAACCTTTTTTAATTAATATAATTAAGGTTGTTCATTTTGCCTTTCATAATGTTCTCTAGTTTTTCTTTGGTCATAAATTCCTCCCTTCTTCAAAGATCTGATAGGTAAATTATTCCTTACTCTCCTAATCTGTTTATAGTATCATCCTTTATGCCCATATCATGTATGCATTTTGACCTTATTTTGGCATAAGGTGTGAAATGTAAATTTATGCTGAGTTTCTGACATATTATTTTTCAATTTTCCCAGCAATTTTTGTCAAATAGGGAGTTCTTATTCAGAAACTGGAATTTGGGTTTTATCAAATACTAGATTACTATAGGCCTTAATTATTGTGTCATGTGTATCTAATCTATTCTACCGATCAAACACTCTATTTCTTAGCCAGTACCAAGTGGTTTTGATTACTGCTGCTTTATAATATAGTTTTAGGTTTGGTACTGCTAAGCCACCATCCTTTGTATTTTTTTTTCATTAATTCCCTTGATATTCTTGACCTTTTGTTTTTCCAGATGAATTTTGTTATTATTTTTTCAGGTTCTATAAAATAATGTTTTGCCAGTTTGATTGGTAAGGCACTGAACAAGTAGACCAATTTAGGAAGAATTGTCATTTTTATTATTTTAACTCAACCTACCCATGAGCAATTGATATTTTTCCAATTGTTTAGATCTGACTTTATGGGTGTACAAAGTGTTTTGTAATTATGTTCATATAATTCTTGGATTTGTCTTGGCAGGTAGACCCCCAAATATTTTATTTTGTCTACAGGAATTTTAAATGGAATTTCTCTTTCTATCTCTTGCTGATGGGATTTGTCAGTAATATATAGAAATGTTGATGATTTGTGTGTGTTTATTTTATATCCTGCAACTCTGCTAAATCTATGAATTGTTTCAAGTGGATTTTTAGATCAGATTTTTTTGAAAATAGAAAAAAATGTCAAATTTTCTGCTCTCAGGCAATTTATAGTCTAACAGGAATGACATAGCATGTCCAAAAGATATGCTTTGTGAAATTTCCTTCAGAAGGAGAGAGGAACCCAGGGGAAAATAGTACTAAGAAGGTGAAAGTTTCTGAACTGATGTGATCTTATAGGAAAATAAATTTCTGAAGACCATTTAGAAGAACAGCAAGATGATAAATAATAAAACATATTCAAACAGGTAATATGAAAATAATTTTATTTCATTTATCTTTTTATCTTTGAATTAAGATTTGTTGTCTTGACCAAGGAAGCATTTTATAAAATTTAACCATAATGATGTAGTGTGGGAAACATTGTTTTGAAGGGACCAGCTATACTGTAATGTCTTTTCTACCCACATAAACACCTTTGCCATCCTTATTGAATCATAACTTGCTCCTTGCATCACAGTTCATAGAACATTTGTGGAAGCTAGAGGGTTTTGTCTGTGATTCCTGAACTTTAAATTTAGTTTAGTCTGGTCATTATTCAGTCATTTCTGACTCTTCATGAACTAACTCATTTGGAGTTTTCTTGGTAAAGATATGGAGTTGTTTGCTATTTCCTTCTCCAGAGCATTTTCACAGATGAAGAAATGAAGCAAACAGGTTGAAATGACTTGCCTAGAGTCAGATAAATAGTAAATGTCTGAGTAGCTTTGAACTCAAAAAGATGAGTCTTCCTGACTCTTGGCCTGGTGCTTTATCCACTATGCTACTTAGAGCTTATTTTATTAAATTTAAATTTCTCACTATAACCATTCAAGGAGATGATAACATGTATTTCTTGATCAATTGGCCTGACATTCACTGATAAAACTTGGAAATTTAGCTTCAACAGAAATTTTAGCAGAAGTTATAAATATTAAAAAAAAACTTCTTATTCCCTAATTCCTTATATTTAAGAAAATGGAAAACAACAACAACAACAAAACTAACCCAAAAAATCTTTGGCTCTATTATCATTATGTTTCAGACTAAGCTAAGAGTCAACTTTCTTTTTTTTCCATTCTACAAGTCTCAAATACCTTCTCTTTGGTGAAAAACCTAGCTCAAGCATACTGCCCTGACCTCACTCCCTTTGTGTTCCATCCCCCCTTCCATTTTTCAGTTTCAATATTTCAAATTCATATACAGACAGGATGGTGTAAGCTTTCACAAAAGTGCCTTGTCAGCTGGTAATGATAATAGTCTACTCTTAGCTTATTCTAGAAGGGACTGTTAGAATCACTATTGCTATTCCATACTTAAGGCATGTGTCCATTTTAGCTCTGCATGGTTTAAATTGGTCTTAGGCTGGTAGACTTCAAAGATGTGTTAAGCTCTTTCTACGAAACACAGATGGAGCCACTAGGAAATGCATTTGTCTGCTATGGATATGTATTTAGACAAAATTATTAAATGTTTAGTGGTTTAAAAGTGGCCTTTCTAATCAGATTGAATGATGAGGGAGCATATCTGCTATTTTGATAAGGCTGTGGCCAGCTTGGCATTTGGTATAGAAGGTAGATAAAAAATATTCTGCCTGTAAGCTGCAAAGATGTCTGGTTTCTTTTTCCTGTATCTGTGCCAAAGTGTATCTCCCTTATTCATCTTGCAAACTGTCCTTAAAGTTAATCATGTCGAACATTTTGTGTATATTTGCCTGACAATAAATGAGTTTGGGGGTAGGGAGGGAAAGTGGAGGGAAAAAAAACCACACAATTTTATTAGGACAGAAACAAGAAAGTGTTCTCTTTATTTAGATTAACCCTTACTGCAAATGTTAGTAAGAATGGAATTTGAGAATCTTTGTTTTGCTCTGTAAGATACCAGAAATAAAATATCTAACACTCAAATTATGCTAGCTTAAGCCAACACTATGGTGATGCTGATTTTTATTCCATTCAATTATTCTTTACAAAACATTAAGCATCTTAAATGGAAATGTCCTCTGCTTAATAAACTTACTTTCTTATAGTATAAATATCCCAAATTAGTTATTTCTACTTGACAATATTTTCACGGGGAAAGAAAAGTACCCCCCCAGAAATATATTGAAAATATTTTATATCTTTTGAGTTATGTTTAAGTCCAGAGGACAGGATATTTGTGGATGATCTTCTTTAAATAAGATTTTTGGTTAAATTCTAACAATGAAAGACTGTGGTTCCTACATCATGATCGTTTATCTGGATTATAGAATGTCAGATAAGTTTAATGATTGATCAGCTGTATGGTTTGCTCCCTATTAAATTGCATCTCAACATTACTAGCTGTTTAGAAAGTTTTCTGTTATATCTGTTATATCATAAAAGTCTGCCACGACCAACAGTGGTGTCATGTTTCCTTGATAAACTTGGATCTGAAAAATTTAAATTGATATCTGTATATCTTTCTATCATTATGGTTGCCACTAATATGTATAAGTATGTTGGAAATCTGACTTGTGACATCTAGATTTACAGTAATTTTCCTTTATATTTAAAGCAGACTGATATTATTAGACTTCTAGAAGTAAAAGAAAGCATCCCCTATTCTGGAGGGGAAAGGTCTCTCTTCAACTAAGCAAAGATTTTTTAAAGATCTACTATGCATGCTGTTATTGCCTTAACTCATATATTTCAAACCAGTTATATAAGATTCCCAGACTGGCATGGATTTAAAAATGTCTACAGGAGTAGAATGGAGAAGAGAGGATAGATAGAGGAAGAAATGGATTAAAAGAACAATATTAGGAAAAGTGACTAGTAGTCAAAGGAAGTGAGAACTAATATACAGCCTGCAATCGATGTATGTAACTAACAGAATGAGTATAAGAGCAGGTACAGACATTCAAAACAGGCTAGTTTCGATGTTAGTACTGGATAAGCAGACTAATGTTTCACTAGGTCCTAAAAGAATCAGAGCACACTGTAATATATTTAGGGGAAATTCATAAAAATAAGTCATCAGAGACTGATTGAATGATGTTTGGTACCTCTTTTCAAGAAGTCAGGAAAGTAGATGATATAATGTTTGAGGAAGATATACACAAATAGACAAAATAAAGTATTAAAATTCAAAGGACAAACTTGCATTAGCTTCAAAAATGTGAAACACCTGATGACACCAATCAAATGAGGCCTTGATTATTTGACCTGTTTCACTTCCAAAGTGTTAGAGATGGTAGAATATTATTCGGTATCATCGCTATATATCTTCCATAAACTCTCTTTGGAATCAGCAATTTTCTTGCCAATTTTAATCTCAATAATTCCTAATACTTGTAAAAACCATTTAAGAAGGCAATGTAACATAGGGCTTCCAGAGTATAGAATTGGGTGTTGGGAAGACCAGGTTCAAATCTGACATCTGTCCTTTCCTAGTTCAGTGGTTATGAATAAATTGTTTTGTTTCTTTGAACCTCTTTTCTCATCTGTAAAATGGGGATGCTAGTGGTACCTGTATGTGAAGCTTAGAGAGATAATGTAAATTATGCCCTGAAAGCATTTTTTAGAAAACTACATAATTTAAATATGTGGAATACTTTTGTTCATTTCAATTTTTCAGGAGAAATATCAAATAATGGTTGTTGTGTTTAATATATGAACTGTAGTTATTTTAAAGTGACAAATATCATTTGACTATATAGATTCTCCCTACACTTCACACAGTATACCTATTTAACTTTAATTAATTCAAGCATATATTGGTCAGTTATTGTGATAGTGAAACATTGATTGCCTTAAAGAAGCTGTAGTTGCTATTCATCCTATGGGAGAGAGAATCTGATATATGTATGTATGTATATGTATTTATGGCAGCTAGGTAATACAGTGGATAGAGTGTAAAGTCATGCAGACTGTACTTCCTGAGTTCAAATGTAGCTTCAGAAAGTTACTAGTTGTGTGACCCTGGGCAAGTTACTTAACTCTGTCTTGGTTTCCTCAGTAAAATGAATAAAATGAGCTGGACTTCTCCAAGAAATCCCAAAATGAGGTCATGAAGAGTTGGACATGACTAAAATGACTGAATAATAGCAAAAACAATAAATATATATATACATATACATCTTAATTACACATATATTTGCATACTATGTATTTTATATACATTTACACTAATTTGACTTCTAACATTCCACATGATATAATTTTTAAGTTCATATAAAACTAATTTTCTTTTCATGACTATATCCTTATTGTATGATGAAAGGTGACCATGCAAGATCTTAGAAGATATTAGACCAAGGAGTAAAAATTTGCTCAGAAAATTGCCTGCAGAGAAGAATGAGTTTAAAATTCTGGCTTCCTTTTTTACATTGATTTCTATATAACTGAATTATTTTAGTCTTTCTTTTTAGATGTTATTTCTCTACCCCATAGGCTAAGAAATGTCTTGGAGAAAGTTGAAGATTTTATAATGTTGGTTACATAAAATTTAGCCTCTTCATATCAAATTTCTTTCCACTTTATCATAGCCTTTTACTTCTCTATGACATTAGTGACTGGGTTGAAGAAAGCTAAATAATTCATTACTATCTTGTATTTATACTACTGAATAAGTTGTAATGCTCCTTAAATATTTTTGATTCCATGATACTATTGATCTAGTTCACCCAATTTCTACTTAATTAAACAAAAAGCTATGAACTGCATTGGGTAAAATTTTAATCATTTGAGGTAAACCTAATCCATCTATTTTTTCTTCATTGAGACATAAAATATCCTGAGTTTGTATCCTCAAAATGCTTTGATTCTAAAGCTATATTTTTGGTACTTAAAAAAAAGTTATATTTGTTTTCCTTCTTTCCAAAAAAGGTTTTTATTGAGAATAGCAAAATCAGAAATTAAAATTTCACACATCAGTTAAGTTAAATTCATAGCCAAAATATAAAAATGCCTGCCATATTTAAAAAAAATGATAGAATCCCAGAACTTGAGAGACTGATGAGAACTTGGGAGTAATTTGGTCCAATACAAAAAAAAAGGAATCATCATTTGTTAATTCTATAAGCTTCAGAAATCAAAGCATCACATCAAAAGTAAGTTGAAAGTAATAATTGACAGTTTAAAAAAGATCATATCATTCATCTTTGATCCGGTGATACTCCTTCAGCATCAGAACTTTACTTTTTTTTTTTTACCATGATTTCTACCGTAACCTCTTCTTTGTACTTGAATTGTAAGAAAGCTAGGTAATAGAATTGGAGGGGAAAAAATTAAGCAAGAAGAAAATTGAGACAAACTTAACATCAGTATTTCTCAAAACATTAATATGAATATGTCATTACATAGCAAAGAGTCAGTTTATAAAGCAAAGAGTCAGTTTATAAAGAAAATCCCCAAAGGAGAAAATACCTGGGGAAAAAATACATTTAGGACATAATGGAATCTAAAATATTTAAGATAAACTTTTAAGTATTAACCATTGTGTATGTAAGTGTTGCAGATGTCTGGGTAAATTTCAGGTGCCTTGTGTGTTACTGTGAGCCAAAGGAATTTTTACCCAACACAGTTTGATTTCTTACTTGAAGGATGGGAGAGTGACTTCTAATTTATTCTTGATCACTAACTCTTGTGGGAAGAGCTCAGAGGTTTTGAGAACTCTGTAGGGATCAGGTTTTCCTCAGAAAGAAATTTTCTTTCTTCCTTCCTTCATTTCTTTCTCTCTTTCTTTCTTTCTGTGTTTTTCTTTCTGTCTGTCTGTCTGGCTGGCTTTCTGCAGCTTTTTGCACAGGACGAGGTAACAGACATTTTGCATACTGATGACTAATCATAAAAAATTATGTAACCATAAGTTTGAAAATGGGTGTAATTCTCAAATCCATCAGCTATAGTCAACCTTTATATTGGTAGGAACATGGTGGTTTCCAGGCTGGTTTCGAACTGTGACCTTTTCCAAAAGATTTGATTAGGACATTTGAATGTTTTTTCCATGTTAATCATTTTTCAGTTAGACCCAACTCTTCATCACCCCATTCGAGGTTTTCTTGGCAAAGACACTGGAGTGGTTTGCCATTTCCTTCTATACTCATGTAACAGATGAAGAAACTGAGGCATATAGGGTTAAGTGACTTACCCAGTCAGACTGCTAGTGGTTCACCATTTCTTTCTCCAGCTAATTTTATAGAAGTAGAAATTGAGGCAAACAGGATTAAGTAACTTGCTTAAGGTCACACAGCTAGTAAGTTTCTAAGGCTACAGTTGAACTCAGGAGGGAAGTTTGTCATGCTTCCAGACCTGGCATTCCTTTATTCATTCTGCCACCTAGCTGATCATCAAATGATGAATTGGGAGAAAATACAAAGGCAGAATATACTCCCTCATCTCAGTTGATATGTTTTAGAACATAATCTTAGCTAATATGTATATAATGTGTTAACAAGATATTAACTATCCTAGATTCTCCTTATAAAGTATGAATATTTTTATGAGTCAATAGGGAACAATGTCATTGAATTAGTAAAATGAAATCCATAAATAAACTTTTTAAATTATCAATCCCTAACAACAAAGATTGAGTCAGTTAAAAAGAAAGATAAACAAAATCACTCTTCATCTTTTGGAGGATTTTTTTTTCCATTCTCCCAACCTTCCCACATACATAAGCCAGGGTTTCCAGCACCAAAGCTACCAGAAAAAGACCACTGCATTCACCATTCAACAGATGGAGAGTCTATATTAGAGTATTTGGGTCATAGAGTTGCAGGAAGAAGCAGTTACTCAAATCCAAAAGCAGTTTTAAGCACTGTTATTCCTTGTAAACCACAACTAACAAGTGGTTGAGTCTCAGCATTTAATACCTGAGTTGCAGAGAGGAGCAGACGTTAGAAACCCAGAGTACACACAGTCCAAGTACTGCATCCCACAGGAAGCTTTGTGAGAACACTAGTAGAGAACAGTATATGGGATGTTCAGGGAGTTCAGAACCTCTGGGCTGCTGAGCCCTTTTCAGGTCTGATAAGCTTCCTTTGGTGTCCATTTATGACTCAACTCTTCCCTACAGCTCCAAGAAAGTATAGCATGCTCAACAGCCATGCCCTAGTAAACTGTTGCAGCACACAGGCTAAGCTAGATTGAAGGTA
The DNA here is from genome assembly GCA_023553655.1 of Myrmecobius fasciatus. Lineage (NCBI taxonomy): Eukaryota > Metazoa > Chordata > Mammalia > Dasyuromorphia > Myrmecobiidae > Myrmecobius > Myrmecobius fasciatus. The sequence continues at coordinate 42,010 of JAJPUD010010709.1, forward strand.
ACCATCAGACCTCAAACTCATCAATAAGTGAGGAGACTGTCCACTACAAGCCCATAAGACTTCCCTCAGCTGAATGGGAAGATGAGAACAGTTTATTCCAAAGGCCATGAAGGCTGCTGATGCAGATGCTGTGGAGTACTTAGAGCCTGGTCAGATACTGAAGACCCCAAGGTCAGATGCTGCATGCCAGACCAACACCAGTCATCTTGACTTTTGACTTGTCCCTGGACTTCAGTGACTATGGAAGAAAGAATGAGACTGATAACTTTTATTTTACTCTTCCTTTTTTAATAAAGTTTTTTTTTCAAAATATATGCATAATTTTCATCATTCACCTTTGCAAAACCTTGTGTTCCATTTTTTTCCATCTCTTCTTTTCATTCCCTCCCTTAGACAGCAAGTAATCCAATATATGTTAAACATGTGCAATTCTTCTGTACATATTTCCACATTTATCATGTTGCACAAGGAAAATCAGAACAAAAAGGGGAAAAAAGAGGGGAAAAAACACAAAGCAAACAACAACAAAAAAGTGATCCACATTCAGTGCAGTGCCACAGTCCTATGATGGATGCAGATGGCTCTCTCCATCACAAGACCATTGGAATTGGCCTGAATCACCTCATCGTTGAAAAGAGCCATGTCTTTCAGAATTGATCATTGTATAATCTTGCTGTTGCTGTGTACAATGTTCTTTTGGCTCTACCTACTTTATTTAGCATCAGTGTATATAAGTCTCTCCAGTCCTCTCTGAAATTATCCTGCTGAGAGGCTGAAGACTTTCTACAACTCTGCTTCTCTTAAATACAATCCATGTGCAAGTCAAGGTATTCCCCTATAATATCAATCTCTTCAAAACCTAAGAACAAAGATCAGTAGAGAAAAATTTTCAAGACCCAGCATTACATACAGAATGAATAATCTTGGTTAGATGCCTTGCTACACATGGGTTCTTCAGTTCATATCCACTCTCCTCACAGTATTGTGAGAGGGATATGTTTTAGCTCATTTCCTTACTGTACCATCATACCAAATGCCTTTGCTCTAAACTAGTTTTGTCTACTTCCTGATTGTTAAGGGAAGAGAACAAATTCGATTTTTTAAAGTAGATACTCACAGGGTACCCTTTGAACCTCAAGGTGGTACCTACTCTAGGGGAAACCAATCTATGTGTATGAATATAAATTGAGAGAGTATCCATTTTAATTATGTCTTAGAGGTTAATCCTTGCTCAAAAAGATCACTGCTGTGATCATATGTAGATAGTTAATTTAGGGTATGACTCACATCAGTAATGAATCATGTCTTATCTATTAAAATCAATTGAATTTTTGCAATGTTATTTAATGCCTACTATCTCTAGTGCCTTTTCACCCTTTTTTCAAAGTATTCCTGAAGTATGGATGTGATGCTTCTGTGAAATCAATTCTTTCGTCTTTCTCATTCCTTGTTCTGGATCCACATTTTCTTTTGTATTCCTAGCCATTTCTGTCAGTACCCATTTTTCCACTGAAGACACCAAGTATCAAACTACTTATTATAATAATTTATCAAATTCTTTGTGGAATTTCTCAACCTTGTTATTCTCTGAAGCAAATGTGGGGGAATAAGTTGTTATTTTCATAGTGGTCTTTTTGCATATATTTATAAAGAACTATGTAATATGTTTCCTGCTGATTTGGGGCAAAACATAAAGCCAATTCCATGCATTTTTTGGCATCTTGGTCTTTGATGGCATAGTTGAAGTTGCAGTGAGTAATGACCTGAACTAACAGGCACTGTTCTAAACTCTGGGGCTAGGAAAAGAAAAAGTCAGCTTGCAACCCAATGGGGGAAGACAATATGCAAAAAGAATTTGAAAAGGAGGGAAGGAGGAGGGTGTATTAGAGGCTACCCAGTTTGGGGGCATGATGTTAGTGGAGTTAAAAGCAAGCATAACAGCTGGTGGGAAAGGAAGAACTGGCTGGAATTTCTAAATCCTCTATAAAGGGAGGGTTGGGGAGTTTTTTTTGCTCTCTCCTCCAAATCTCCAATTAGAGGGGAGAAGTAAATGGGAGGTATAGAGGAAATACCAAAGCTGAAGCAATCTCCATGATGAAGAGATTTCTGACTTATCCCCGAGGGAATCCTGAAGTTTTAGAAGAAGAAACTGAAACTAAACAGAGCAGCTGGCGGGCCATAAGTTTTACCTTACATAGTATACAATGTACCTTCCATTTTTCCAACACACGTACCAGTATTTGCTCTTCTGCCATGGCCTCTAGGATCGTCTTTACTGTTTACTATTGTTGGAGTACACATTCCTACCCTTTCTCTATTTGTTGCTACTAGGGACAATATTTCTATTGTCCATTCTAGGTACCTACTGCTACCACTCCACCCCCCAGTTATTGAGACCCACATCTCTGCCTATATCTGTGCTGGAGCCCCTCTAACCAGATCCTAGTACATCTGCGATCCACATATCTGAGTGCTCTGTATATAGCATTTGTTCTCCCAGTTTGAGGCAGGCTGTACCCCATACCTATAACACTGCTTCTCTCAATGTGATCTCTTGGAATCTCTGATTCCATTTGGTTCTTGTCAGATTGGTTGATGTTTTTCCCTCTCTCCTCTTACCAAAAAAAAACAAAACAAAACAAAACAAAAAACAACTAAAAAACCCCACAGAAAACCCACAAAAAACACATTTCTTTTTATTTCATGTATGCTTATTTTATAGATGCTTTTCTGTGTACATTTATGCCCCTTAATAGGGCAAGGAAAGCATATATACATTTTTTCCAGTGTAACCCCAGAACCCTATGTAGTGCTATTTTTTTTCTTTAATGAGTACTGTTGAATTGATAGAAAAATAAGTTCACAAAGTACAGATATCTGATCTTTCTTTGAGTATTTCGAAAAGAATTTATTTGCCTGATAATATATATGTTTATAGGTTTTAGTCTCTGATTCCTTTCTTACATGTAAATCCTATCTCTGAGAGAGAAGCAGACTTTTTCATAGATTCACAGATGAAATGATGGCTGGTTTATACTTGCTACAAATCTAAATCCAGGCACCAGTGAAGGCAAAAGTTGCCTTTTTTGTTTGTTTGGGGTTTTTTATTAATTTTTTTTAAATATGCACTTTTTGCCTCTTGTTATTTCTGTCTCTGGTTCAGAAAGGTTAAATCAAGTAGAATGCTAGAATATATTCTCTTTGTTTACAGAATAATATGGTACCTCTTTTTCTGCTCTTATGTTATTATAGCTTCTTATTTTACTCTTTACCTACTTTTACTAGCAAAAATCCATGCTGAATCTTTGCTATCTTCATCTTCCACAGACCTACATTTGATTTAACATCTTTGATCCTTTTAGCTTCTTTAGTCTTCATACAAATTTCATTTCTTAATATATGTTGCCTCAATATGTTGGAGCTATCTAGTCTGCTGTTAAACTCAATTTAGAGAACCAGGCCTGATTTTACCATACAGATAAGAAACTTGAAGACTTGTTTTTGGAAGAAAACCAATCCAATTAAACATTGGACAATTATTAATTGGAGCTTTTGAATGCTAGTATTAGGAATAATTATAGGCATCAGCTTTAAAGTTTTTTTTTAATCTGTTCTTTTTATTTATAAAAATGAGAGTATTCAAAAAACATCATAGATTTCAAGAATATTTGTTTTAGAGTGAGTCTTTCTTTATCCCTAATGCCTCAACTTTTTTTTTTCCTTATCCATGCAAAACTTCTTGAAAATATTGTCTGTAAATGATGCTTCCATTGGATCATTAACCATTTTTGTCTTGAGTCCTTGGAATCTGTTTTTTGGTTACTCTGCAAAAGATATTCTAAAGCTTCAAGTGACTCCTTAGTCACCTAATACAAAAGTATTTTTTTCCAGCAACATCTTTCCTGATCTCCATACAGCATATGATGCATTATATACAATCCGTTCTGCTCCTGACTTCTAAGATAACACAATCTAGTTCTTCTCATGCGGCTCTTTCCATATATCATTTATTCAATTATTCAAACAGTCAGCCAGCCAATAAGCTTTCATGAAGCACTCACAATGTGCTGGTATTGTAATTCCTCATCTATTCTCTGACCTCTTAATATTTTTTGTCCCTCTTCTTCCTTTGTATCATTTACACCTAGGGCTTCCTCTGACTTAAGCAGTGGATTCCCAAATGTAGCTTTCTATTTCTAACCTCTCTTTTGAGCTCCGAGTACCCATCTCCAAATAAATTTACATTTGGAAATTCTATAAGAACCTTCAAAATCACAGATGAAAACTGGTTTTAATATCTCATCCCTATAAACCTTTTTGTCTTTAATCTTTCAGTGACACTCTTATGCATCTAAATCCATTTTATAAATCTTTGGTTTATGCTCCCCCTCCTAATAAAATTAATAATATTAATCAGATTGCATGGAGTCCAATTAAAAGGTTTATTTTGAATGGCCTAGCACATTAATTGTTTATCTGGTTATGTTTAGAATTTAAGATTCTTCAGCTTATGAGTCTTTTGTTTTTGTCTTTAAAAATTATTTATTTCTTATAGTTTTTGTTTATTCATACTGACTCCCTCTCTTCTCCCCACTACCACATGCAATTTGTCCAAATAAATGCAGGTATTTTTCCACCAGAATTTTATGAAAACTTGCATATTCTATGAGAATCAAATTCCTCAAGTGACTCCTATATTATGCAAATTAAAAACAAACAAACAAACAAACAAAAAACTGGCTTTACTGGATTCCTGACTCTGATTCACATCATATTACTGCCTAGTTTAAGAGTTTAAGAGCATAAGGGCGGCTAGATGGTATAGTAGATAGAGTACTGACCCTGAAGTCAGGAGGATCTGAGTTCAAATCCCTGACTTCAGCCACTTAATATTTACTTGCTGTGTGTCCCTGAGCAAGTCACTTAATCCCAATTGCTTCACCTATATATATATATATATATATATATATATATATATATATATATATAGGTGAGACTATATATATATATATATGCCTCTTACCACCTTTCTCATTTCTTTAATTCTCATTCCCCCCCTTTCTCTCTCTCTCTCTGTCTCTTTCTCTCTCCTCTTCATAGCTCTTCTCCTTCTCCTCCTTCTTCTCTTCCTTTTTCTTTTACTCCTTCTCCTTTTCCTCCCTTTCCTCCCTCTCCTCTTCCTCCTCCTCTTTCTTTTCCTTCTTTTTTTCTTCCTTCTCTTCTTCTTCTTCCCCCTTTTCTTCTTCTTCTTCCTCTTCTTTCTTCTTCTCTCAAAATGTCTTTACTATGTATGAATTTATTATTTTAGAGTAAAATAAAAAATACTTTATCATTATATTCAACTGTCCCCAAATAGCCATCATGTATTTAGAGAATGAAATAAAAAGGTAGAAAGCAGAATTTTCCTAATATTTTAAAAACTCTAAAATTACATATAGATATATTTAAATGCCAACAAAATCTGAAAACAGAAAATGTTTTTAAAAAGTCAAAAGTGAATTTAATAGAGAGATCTGCAGGATTTTGACTAAGTGCACAAAAAAGTTCTCTCAATGTCTCATCCAAATACTTCAACTTAAATTTACTGGTAGCTATTTCAGGGGGAACTGTGGTCTCTGCAATCATTAGTTTGTTATAAAGAAAGTTTTTTTTTTCTTCTGCAAATGTTTAGAGGGAGGATTAAAGACAATTTATTGCTTGGGTAGAAAGTAATAAAAGTAACAACAATGGAGTGTCTTCTAAATTGTCATCATTTTCTGGAATTACTAACAAGATCAACCCCAGCAGGCTTTTTGTGTCCAAAGGAATTGCTTTCATTTGTCATGCTTTAATGTATACTGTATCATTAATCTTCTTGCCACTGATATTGGATTATATTTGTTTCATTGAATTGTAAAAAGTAAATGTTTCATTCAACTGTATATAAGATGAATTCCTTCATCAGAGCTTTGCCACAGACAGGATTTAAGAAGTATATTTATTATACATTTCTCTTGGATAAATTGTCCTTCTAGAGCTACATAAAAGGATTTGGTTAAGATGTGAGTGCCTGACTTTTCTGTTGTTATTTTTCCAGGAACACACTATGCACAGTTCTAAAAAGAAAAATTATCTTTTAAACATAAAGTAGCTTCACAGACTCATGGATCATTAGTGTATCAAGTTCCGGAATGGTAGAGATTATCTAGTTCAATCCTTATATGTGATAAATGAGGAAATTAAGGTTTAGAGTAGGTGACTCGGCCAAATTCACACCACCAATTACTCAACAGCAAGTTAGCTTCTTCTGTTTCCCAGTCTAAGAGATACCTCCCCCCCCCTTATTTCCATAAAAAAGACTATTTCTTAAAAATATGAATTTGAAAAGAAAATCTTTAAATGACGCTGAAGTATGAACATTTCTTCAAGGTCTTTCATTAGTTCACAGATGGGAAACATTCTGTGAATCACTCCTTAATAAAAAATCTTCCAAGATTGTTCTTCAGAAAACAAAGTTTTTAAAACTGGAGAAAAAGTAATATTAATTATATTCTAAGCCCTTCTCACCTGGCAGGATTTACCTAAGCTTAGTTTTTGCCATCTTGGGCTTGCAGAAAGAGAAGTCACTCTCCTACCTTCATGTTATCTGCAAAAGGAGACTTTGGAGTTTGTCTTCATTACTTGATAAGCACCATTTTGCAAAAATTTCCATTGTATTCTTTGAGGTATGTGTTAGAAGCCCATTTCTGAAGCTCTTACTGTCTATAAAGTTCTCACTTGCTATAGCAGGAATTGTTTATTGTTCTTCAGCTTGTGTTTCAAAATGTGTTCTCTCCCTCTTTAGAGTAAAAGAAGCAGAGGAAGTGTGTAGGCAGAAAAAAGAAAAATCCCTGTATAAAATAAAGCCGAAACATGACTCTGGAATTGTAAGTATATAGCATACTCTTTGTTTGTGATCTATGGCTTTCAGAACTTGCTCTTAAAATGCACATGAGGATTCACACACAATTAAACTGGTCTATTATTTCATTCTTTCCTCTTTTTGCTGGTATCAGTTGTGAATTTTTTTGTTTAGCTGATGCAATCATTCAGAGACAGAATGTTGCAGCTGGACTGGGGCAAAAGTGTTCAAAATCTTCAGATTGAAAAAGAAGATGAGACTATTGAGAAAAAGGAACCCATTTCTCAAACTTTCTCCAGATTTCGCTTTGAAGTTAAAATAAATGCTACAATTTAATTAGCTTTATTGGGATAGGGAGAAAAATGGGAAATTCCAACTAGTGTTGTCCTTTGCCTGGGGCTGTGAAAACTAAATTCAGAACCAGGAGTGGTATTACAAAGTTGGTTGCTTAACAGATGTCAGATAATGAGCTGATTTTAACCACCCAATTTAACATTTTCCCCTTGCCCACTTAGTTATTTAAATAATGTGACAAATTATTATTCATAAGGAAGGGAACATTAAGTTTATAAGTTTGCTTCACTAGCAGTGAAGCTAATAATTTGTATAATGTATATGTTATGGAGTATGCAAATTGATAATTAAATTATTGAAATGTAGATTATAGAAAAGAGATTAATCATAAAGAGTTCTGCAGATGATTTTGTTTAGGTAACACATTGTATTGATTGTATCAAACTCAAGAAAACTACAAACCTTCTTAAATGGGATCTACAACTGCTCAAAAAAGAGTTTGGTCTAAATTTTAGCATAGAAAAAAAAAAAGAAAATATACAGATAAAGAAGGTCACTTAATCAGACTATGATATCCAGTTGAATGGACAAGCCATTTAGTTAGTGTGTCAGTGCATATATCTTGGATTGAAACTTTAAATGGAAAATGAACTGGAACCAAATTGAACAAAAAACACAACAAATTAAGCTAAATTTGGAAAAATTGATGCTTTAAGCATTCATAAACTGTTTTCTACAAAATAATCTTTTCAAATACAAAAGCATATCCTTTTAGGATTACTGTATGGCTGCAACAATATATTCTCTAAAGAATCAAAATTAGAGGCAACCTAGATGGCAAATGAAAGACTTCATTGGGTGTGGATAGGTTATAGTAGATGACTGCAACAAATGGTTTAAAAAAATTTATTCCAGAAATTAATGATCAGAAAAAGAGTCGAAATGGACTACAAACAAGAGTGAGGGATAAGAAATGGATAACCAGAGTATTACAGTGATACTCATCTAATATTAACACATAAAACTCTCCAATGCATTCTTCATAGGGGATTTGTGGCAGAACATGAATGTCATACAAATGAATACAATGTAGATGAGTTGCTATCTTATCAATTGTCATTATCATTATTCCAGTCTCTGTTGAGTTGGAGTGAGTATCCACTTCATAAGATCACAGATCCATTGAAATTTTGAATTATAAAGTTTTGGAAATGGTCTGGTGCCAGAAAAATACAGAAGATCCTAAACGAGTCCTTGGTTTACATTTTTAAATAAGAAGTGCTTTAGCAACTGAATTTGCAACATTGTCTATAAAGACAACTTATTACAATAACCTAAAGTGGAATATAATTAGAAAGGAAAAATGACATGATTAGGAACCATATTTCACATACTAACACTATTTTCTTCCCTATTTTTACAAATCATACTTCATTTAATTTGGATCAAGTTTCAAATTTCATCTTGAAATGTATCATATATATAGCCCCTTTTCAGTACTTTCCTTCATTACTTGAAATATGTTTAAAAGGTTATAAGTGAAGGGGAATTATGGACTTATTTGTTAACTCATCATATTTCTCTGAGACTGGGGAAGAAATATGGTACATAAAATTGGAGCATATTTGGTGGTAAAACCCCCTTTTTTTTAACACAATGCAAAGTTGAACATTAAAAGCACTTATCCTGTAGTTTGTGAAAATCTAATAAAAACACTGAAAAGAAGCTTGCCCAGGAAAGGCATATAATATCTTTCTTGGAACCCATTCCAAATAGAAAAGTTGTGCTTAGTAAATTGGAGGATTGAAACAATTAAATTTCTTGAAAATGTTGATGTCTAACTTTGTTTCCTATCTTGTCTGTTTGTTTTCAGAAAGCAAAGATAAGCATGAAAATCTGATCAGCAAAAGTCAGAATGGATATAGCATTGCTACTAGAAGGACAAAGTTTAATGTATTTAGGGGGGAAAGGAAACTACATCATTTTGAACATTGTTTTTTCATCTTGACCTAAGTCTTGTTTCTGTTTTCTTGACTGATTTCACTGATCAATTCCACTGTACTGTGCACAAATTAAATATAAAAAGTAAAATAATTAAATTTATTGACCCAGAAAATAAACTACTTTTTACATTAAAAAAAAAACAACAAAACCTCATTACATGCAATATGTCCTCCTTTTGCGGCAATTACTTGTTTAATTTTATTTGAGATGCATTCCTGAAATTTTAACATGTATTATCTAATTCTTTATTATAAAACAACCATTTTATCACATAAAGTTTTAAGTGTACTTTTGATTGACAGTCAACTTTTTCTTGATCATTGCATAAAAGTTTTAAATAGATTTAGATCAAACAATTTTCGAGGCTAGGGACATTTATTAGATCCATTTCCTATTCTTTCATGATATAATTATCATTTAAAGCAGTAGATAAATATTCCATTTGCATTTGGTAATTCCTATAATTTTAGAGATATTTATTAGAATTCATCATTCTCTCATTAGGCACAGAATTCTAGGTTCTCTGGAAGATTAAAAAAAGTCTCCTAAATATTCTTTGCAGATGGATGTTTTACAGTCTGATAAAGAGTTCCAAATCATACAAACTCACTGTTTTTGGAATAGCCTTAAGTGGAAAAATATATACAATACCTTAGCTTTTATCAACAAAAAATAACTTTTACTAATCTTCACTACTATAGTCTTTCTAGTATTTTGCCCATGATAAGCAGCAAGCATTATTTTATGCATTACAATGGTTAGCAGCTGATTTTATTTAATTTTTTTCACTGTTATTCCAATTGCAAGAAGCCTGTACATACTGTAGAGGAATCAAAAGCAAATGCTCTAGCTGTAAACCCCTCTTCCCCCCCCCCCCCAAGGTCTTTGATTGTTTTTTGATGATTAATTAGGCTATTGTAAAGCAACAGTTTTTTTTAAATCACTTTTCATATTGATGTAACTTAATTTGGACTTTAAATTATCCTTGATTTTTCCATGTTGAAAAATACTAAAACATCCCTAACAGCAATTGAAGTGTGCCCTTTAAGAACTAATATTTCATACATTTTCTCAGAGTAATAGCCATTTTTTTAAAAAAAGTGAATTAAAAAAAAACAACAATAGAAAGCAATGAAACGTGATGAACTCGGACACTCAAAAGGTAGAAATTTGATTAAATACAAGAAAATCAGATCAATCCACTTTCATCTGGCTAAAGACTGATGTTCTAAGTCAGCTTGATGTCAATAGAAGCATGCATATAATACAACTGTTAACTGTTCCAAAATGAAATTAGGTCAAAATCATTATTTTCTCCAAGTAATTCATACACCATACCACAATACATTAAAAAACAATAGCAAAAGGGGTCTACCCAAAAGTAGACTAGCAGTAATACTTTTTAAAATTTTGTTTCATTTTCTTTTTGAGCCTATGGAATAACACCAAAAGGACATAAAGAACACACTTGGGGCAGTATCTATGAAGATTCTGAACCTAGTGAAAATTTAAACTTGGATTTAAGCCCTCAGACTGATGTGATGTGGATTAATGTTTCCATTTCCACTAGCAATTAGACTCTACCACACTGCATTGAAATTTAGAAAGAAAAATGTTACTACTGGTGAATTGTTTGCATCTATCTGATGTTCACATTTGTATTTTAAATTTGAATTTTATCTACTCAGTATAATCAGCGCTTTCCAACTCTTTGGCTGCATTCCACTCCCAAATAATTGTGAAGAAGATGATTATAGGTATTTTTTTTCCAATTGTTAAATTATTCCAAATACTATATAGGGTCAGGAGAGTGAGGAAGGGAGAACCAACCACAACAAAAAGAAACTGTTCTTAGCAATTGACAGGAGCGTAAAGGAATTTTCATTTTAACGAAGATATTTTTAATTAATTTTAAATTTTCTGTCCTGAAGGAATCTAACGATTTTCTTATGTACAATCATTTAGAAGCAGCAACCTATCCTCTTCATTGATGCTTTGCATACCCTCTCAAAGGACCATTATCAATATTTGGAAGGAACTTAAATGCTTGATGCCCACAGACTTTCAACTTGGGTAGAAACCGGAATAAAATAAGCCCCTGGTTTAATTGCAATTTACTCCTGTTTTATTATTTGTGACCTGCCAGGATAGTTAGGCAATACTAAAAGGAATTAGAAATGCCCTTGGCTTTTTCTGGATTACTAATATGCCAGGATAATTTAAAAGATACAAAATGAGAATCCAGTTATATTTTTATCTAATAGATTATTTTTAAAAAGCTTTTGTTTGTTTTGCTTTCTTCTAGGTGAGAAGAAGAAAAGATAGTGGGCTTAAAATGCATTAAGTTGGTAGTAGGCCTACCCAAGGTGATCCATTAAAAAAGTGTTATACAGTCAGATTAGTGTTTTGTGAAAAAAGGGGATGAGTTTTGCTATTTTCAGCCAGCTATGGAAAGCAATTGAAAAGAATAGGCTCCTTCAATGGCACTGATTCATAATCATCTTTGTATTTATATCAAGTATAGTATGATGTTCTTACATTTTGAGTTTATCTTAAGTGTACAAATAGAATAGTTTGTTTATTTTATAGTATTCCTGTTTCCCTGAACTACATGTATATTACCATACTACGATTAAGTAGCAGGACATTTAACAAGATCACTATGTGCAATACTGTATTTAGTGTTTCTATTTGAATTTTTCTAGAATGTTAATTTATATGAAAACAAAATAAATAATAAAAAGTCCTTTCTTATGATGCATGTTTTGCCTAAGAACATCTTTTAAATCTTTAGCTTTATTTTAAATCAGGAAAAAATGAGAAATATGATCTTATATCTACTATTTTTAGAAGGAAAAGAAGGATGGATTTCTGTTTCAGGTTTAATGATTGTTAATGAATTAAAAGCATTTATAGAATAAAAGATATATACTTGTATTTTTAGAAGGGCTAGCTATCCTACTTTATATTGATAATTTGCTTTCTGAGAAAGTGAATATTATTTACATATACTAGCTATTAGATACTATAAAAGTGGAAAGAATATTATCTTCCAAAAAATAAAATATTAAATGAAGATTTGTTGGTACAGAAATATAAGTACATGGGTAAACATGTGTATATGCACACAGACATAACATAAACACATAAACTTTTTTTATAATTTATTCTGGTTATACATGTACATTCTTTTTATTTACATATTCCTTTTATTAGTCATGGTGGGAAAGAAAAATCTAACAAAAGGAGAAAACCATCAGAAAAAAATAAAAATGGAGAAAAAGTGAATATAGTATTGATTTACATTCAGTGTCTATAGTTCTTTCTCTGGATGCAGATGGAATTTTCCATCAAAAGTTTATTGGAACTGCCTTGAATCACTGAATTGCTGAGAAGAACTAAGTCTGTCATAGTTGATAACACAATCTTATTATTACTCTGCATAATGTATTACAGGTTCTGCTTGTTTTACTTATCATCAGTTTGTGTAAATCTTTCCAGGTTTTTCTAAAATCATCTTGTTCATCCTTTTTTTATACAACAGTAAGATTCCATTACTTTCATATACCATAACTCATTCAACCATTCTCCAATTGAGGGACATCCACTCAGTTCCAATTCTTTGCTACCATAAAAAGAGCTACTACAAATATTTTTACACATGTGGGTTTTTCCCCCTCCTTAATGATTTCTTTGTGACAGCCCTTTTTGGAGTGGCAAGGAACTGGAAGCTAGTAGATGCCCATTTATTGGAGAATGGATGAATAAATTATGGTATATAAATGTTATGGAATATTATTGTTTTATAAGAAACCATCAGTGGGATGATTTCAGAAAGGTCTGGAGAGACTTACATGAACAAAAAATTGACTTTCATTCTTTTCACAGCTTTGACAGCTGAAAAAACACTGAAGTTCTACACATTTTACTGGAAAGGTAACATTATAATTACTAGAATTCTAAGGCCTTGAAACAATTTTTTTTTTGTTTCCTGATATGTATTTGTATCATAACATTGATAAGATGAATTTTTAAGTCATTCTACATGCTAAATTACAATGTACTATAATGTCAATTTTATTTTTCTGTTTTGCCTTAATTTGTCATGTGTCACCATAAAATCTAGCATGTGAAAGACATTGTTATAATGGTTTGCTTCTAAATGATCACTTTCCTGATAGTGAAAAGCAGCTCTAACATTTTAGAACACTTGTGAAAATAGACTCATTAACATCATGCAAAAAATCTCCTAAATTTTTTATTTTGATTATTATTTTGTTATTTCCAAGTCAAGAAATGATTCATTTTATGTGTACTTTAAACTTAAAGAGTTATCTAAATTGAATAATATTATATTGGACATTGTTACCCACTGGTGAATATAATGTTGTACCTACTACTTAGAGACAATTTAAACAACAGAAATGGAAGGGGCTAAGTTACAATTAATTAACAAACATTTTGTGTGCTAGGCAATGTGCTAGGCCTTGAAGGTAAAAATACTATGGACAGTCCCTACCCTCAAAAAGCATATGTACTCCTAAGAGGATATAAAATGGTAAGGAAACATAGAATGTCTTCTCCCAGAAGCAGGTCTCTGACATCTCCATAATCACCGAGGCCTGATTATACTCTTCAGATTATTATACAGTTGCTTTATAGGATTCAAAATAATAACAAAATTACTTGGAAAAACAAAAGATCTAGACTGTCTAGGAAAATTAGGAAAAGAAGATGGGGGAGAATAGCATTTCCAGAACTCAAATTATATTGTAAGGCAGTAGTCATCAAAGTTATTTGGTACTGGCTAAAATAGAAAGGCATATCAATGAAACAGAATAAATAAGGGAAAATCAGAAACAGTGGGACTTAGTAAGAGAGTGCTAGATAAAATGCTAAATATAGATTAGTTAGGGAAGAACTTAGCAGTCTGAGAAAAATTAGTCTTAAATCAATATTTTCTAGTATATTAACAAGACAGTCTAAATGAATACAGTACTAGAAACCATACCATAAAAATTAGAAAAAGAGATATATAATTTTCACAGCTATGAGTAAGGAATAGAGTCAATTACAAAAGAAAATTAGATAACTTTGCATCAAACTGAAAAGCTTCTGCAAAAATAACGTTACTGAATCTGAGATAAGCAGTAAAGTGGCCAAATGGGAAAAAAAAAAGACATACATATATGCATCAAATTTCAAATTGTAGAATCAATTAACATATATGAGGTATCTAAAATTTCTTAGTACAGTTTCAAGGGCAGCGAAGGTGGCACAGTGAATAAAATACGGACCCTGAAGTGAGGCTTAAACCTTAAAATTATACTAATCTTCTAGGATATTTATATACACATATGTGTATATATGTTACAAACACAAACACATATATAAGTCTTCCTGACTTATTTCCCTGAGTCCAAATATGCTCTTAAACACTTACTAAATGTGGTAACCTTTGCAAGTCACTTAACCCTGTTTGCCTTGTTTTCTTCATCTGTTTAAAAAAAAAATGTTCTGGAAAAGGGAATGGCAAACCATCCTAGTATCTTTGCCAAGAAAACCCCAAATATTATCATGAAGAGTCAGACACAACTGAATAATTCAGCAGTTTTAAGCTTTAATAAGTTCAGAAATCTAAATACCATTAACTGTTCAAAAACATTATTAAAAGGTTTAATTTTTTTCACGTTTCCTTTCTATAATTGTGATTTCAAATAATAAAAGTATAATTTTAATTTTAATGAAACAAGGCTCTCTCATTTATTCAGTATGTGTGTAGGTGTGTATGTGTGTGTGTGTATGGATACCTTTTTAGAATGAGATTTTTTTAATCTAATAATTTATTATTTGCATTTCTTATTAAAATTCAACACAACTATTGTCTTGTGTTAAACATCATTCTGAGTTAATGTCTATACTTTGTAAATATTTGTATTGATTGCTATTCAGGAACCAAGCAGATTTCAGTTGTATTCATAGCTTTAAGAACATACAAAGAAGACCTGATACATACCTGGAAGTTTTGATATGACCCCATAAGAAAAATTTCAGTGGCTAGATCAAGTTACAGCATTGTAAAAAACGAATTATTTAGTTAAATTTTCAAAGGACTTTTCAAAAATAAATTTGTAGCACTTCTGAAGTCCTTAAAATTTAAAACTGCACTAATCTATTCTAAGATATTTATACACACATATCTGTATGTTATATACACAGACACATGTATGTGCATATATGAATAGAATATACACACAAAGATAATATCATAAACTATTTGCCAATGGTTAAGTTGCCAAAGGAAGGAAATAATAAGCATTTATACAATGCATACTATATGCAAGACATATGCTAAATACTTTAAAAATATTGTCTCCCTTTATCCTCACAATAACTTTGGGATGTAGGTACTATATAATTATCTTCATTTTCTAACTGAGGAAATCTTGATTTTCTAATTGAAGAAACTGAAGCGAACAAAAGTTCACCTAGTAATTGTTTGCAGCCATATTTGAACTTAGGTTTTCCATTCTGTAGGCCCAATGCTCTATCCACTGAATCACCTAATAGTCTCTATTTCAGGTGATTCAGGCATCAAAGTCTGGTCATATTTAAGGACATGAACAAACAATTCTCTAAAAAATTGCAAGGGGCAGCTAGGTAGTGCAGTGGATAGAGCATCAGCCCTGAAGTCAGGAGAACCTAAGTTCAAATCTGATCTCAGAAACAACACTTTCTGGCTGTGTGACCCAAGGAAAGTCACTTAACCCCAACTGCCTCAACAACAACAACAACAAAATCTGCAAACTATTAACAATCACAGGAATGAATGTCAATTAAATGTTTTGTATTTTTTTTAAGAAAAAGCATAATGGCAAATTACAGAAGGCCTTGAAAAATATGAAATCATAGTTGATTTATTCAGGAGGCAATAAAAAGACAAAAACTCAAGGTGGAACCAAGATGATAGACTAAAGAGTAAAGCTACCATGAACTGATGCTGAGTGAAATCAGTAGAACCAGGAGAACATTATACATAGCAACAAGACTATATGATAATCAATTCTGATGGACATGGTTCTCTTCAACAATGATGTGATTCAAACCAGTTCCTATTGTTCAGCAATGAAGATAGTCATATACATCCAGAGAGAGGCCTGTGGGAACTGAGTGTGAACCACAACACAGCATTTTAATGCTTTCTGTGAATATTTACGTGCATTTTGTTTTCCTTCTTAGGTTGTTTTTTTTTTCTTCTTCTTTCTAGATCTGATATTTCTTGTGCAGTAAGATAACTGTATAGATATGTATACATATATTGGATTTGTCATATAATTTATCATATTTAGCATGTATTAGATTACCTGTCATCTAGGAATAGGGGGTGGGGGGAAGGAGGGGAAAAGCTTGGAACAAAAAAAAAAAAAAGCTTTTGCAAAGGTCAATGTAGAAAAATCACTTATGTTTTGTAAATAAAAAGCTTTTAATAAAAAAAAATTTAAAAAAAGAGTAAAGCTACTTGAGCTCTCCCATTTTTCTTCAAAACTCCTATAAAACCAAGCCTCTGACCAAAGTCTGACAGCATGAAGCCACTCTCCACCTCAAGATAAATTGGAAAAATGTAAATAAAGATCAGTCTCAATGGAGTAACAAGGGTATTCAGGCCAGATCAGATATACTTTGGGTAAAGCCAGTGAGAAAGTCTTAATCAGAGCAAATCAGCAGCTAAGATTCTTAGTCCTGGCTCAGTAGAGAAGCAAACCAATGGAACAGTTTCCAGTTCCAGCTCAGAAGGCAAACTCTGGGAAATCAGACTGTTTCTTGAACAGAGAAGGCAAAGCTACTACCCCCTGCAAACACAAAGGTAGGGGGCGGAGCCAAGATGGCGAACTGCAGACAGCTTTCTCTGTGAACTCCTTTGGGACCTTCCCTCAAACCCAGACAAAGTGAGCCTTCGAACTGGTTTGTGAGTGAAGGCTCCGCCAAACATTTGGACTACAACACACTTCTATCAAAAATCTACTTTGAAAGAACTCCGGAGAAGGTTAGCCTCAGGAGAAATCGGCCTCTGGTCGCAATCAGACTCCAGCCGGGGCGGAAGTCAGGGCTGTGATAGAGGAGCGGATTTAAGGCACCCAGGAAGCCCCTGGGAGATGCCTGGGCCACTTTGCTCTGCTTGCGGGCAGGTGCTTTGACAGATCTGCCTTTGGTAAAGGGTGGATCGAGAGAAGCTGAAAACGTGGTCCTAGTGCGAATCTAGTCCCACCAGCCTCAGACCGGAAGTCAACTCGGCAAACTGACCCAGGGCAAATACAAATCGTTGCAGTTTTCTCTGTTTTTGACCAATATCCCAACTTTAAACCATGAGCAAGAAGCAGAAGAGAGCTCTCACCATAGAAAGCTTTTACGGAGAAAAAATAGAACAGTCCCCAGATCCTGACATTATGAAAACAATCCCAGATGAAGCCACAAAGGCAGACTTAA